>PVKA01012411.1:0-57881 GCA_004027165.1 Ctenomys sociabilis
CAGTTTGCAATGTATTATTTCATCGACTCTGTATGGTTATGGTGTTTTGAAACTGTCTGACTGACATTTGTATTTCAATAAAATAAAAATAAATGGAAAAAAAAAAGTTTAAAAAAAAAATAAAAAATAAAAAAAAATAAAAATAAAAAAAAAAAACATGAACGTCCCCTGCTTGGAACGATGTTGAGAAGTCCCAGTGCCTATTCACCGTAATTGCCACGTTAAGAAAATGAAGATTCAGTCAGGAACAATGGAAGTTGGTCAAAGATGTGGAGGAGGAGAATGAAATAACCAAATTAGTTCTGAAAGGAGAAAATTCATGTTTGTTTTAACACATGAGTAGGCACATTAAACAGACTATGAAGTTCTTTCATTGATTGCCTATCTAATGTTGTCATAACTAATCTGGTTCAAAGCCATTTTTCTCCGGTCATCTATAAATTGAGAGGAATCACGAAATATCTATGTGAAGCCCTGTCTACTGCAAAGATTTAACACAGTCTCCTTCCACAGTGTCCTAATAACAGTAAATGACAAGGGAAAAGAAGAAAAGCAATGAAGGAAAATAGCATATGCCCTGGAGAGACCTCTAGTTGCTCAGATGCATAGTCCTGAGAACTGTACAGTGTATGAATTTTGCATGGAAATTCAGTTTACAAATTGTCTGCTGGGTCAAACATGACCCAAAGAACATAATAACTTGCAGCAAAAGTAGCCAAAAGTTCAGCCAAGAGAAACCTTGTAATAAAGTCTTTGGGTAGGCTCCCAAGGCAAACAATGGCATTCAAGTTTACTAGAAAAGAAACAGTGAAATCAGCTAAGGAACTATTTAACCCAATCATAAACCAAGCATGTGGCAACTATACTGGTAATTGCACTTCAGTGAGTCACTTATAATGCCATTACAGTGTATATTAGTCACCCGTCTGCCCTGTTTGCCCAAAATATACCGCAGATTACAATGTAACAGCTGTTCTATGTTTTTTAGAGGTTATAAATGTTGGAGAAACAAAGAAAATTAAAGTACAATACATACCTTCCTGCATTTTGCTAGTCTAACTAATGGTACCAGCTCAGTATTTCTTCTATTGAGGACATAAACATACATTTTATGGAGAGACTCCTGGGTTTCACAGACAGTCCTGATACCTTTAAAATATTTCCAAAGCTTAATGATATTACCTTTGTGTTACCTTTAGTCACCATGCAATGGCAGGGAGTATTATGATAATAATGGGAATAGCTCTTTAGTTGGGGCACTGGGCATCCAAAGCCCTCTTGGTTTGGGGAGATACTTGTTGATAAATGTATCAATGAGAAAATAACACAAGGATCTAGAATCCTGAGAAATACTGAGTCAAAGTCCTGCATGATTCTATTGAGGAGGTAAAATAACTGTAAAATTCAATCTCCTTCTGATATGAGAGCTATTTAACAAATGTTTCTTGTGAGTTTAAATTATAATTCACAACTCTACGCACAGGTGGATCAGACGAATTTAAGATGATCTTTAATCCCAGAGATTTATGTTTAAATTAAAATGCTAAGCATACAAATGGATAATGAAAACAAGATGTGATAATATTTTAATAAAATGTGCACATGGTATAGAAAGAAAATTTTGCCTGTTTTATAGAGGAGGATTTCAGAAAAGAGGTGGACATTTGAACTGGACCTGAAAAAAGTACTGTAAATGTGTTAGACAGCAGAAAGAAGAGTGATAATATTTGTCACACAATGATTATAAGTACAAACAAGCCTTTTTGTTTTATATTTTGCTTTGACACAGGGACCCACGCTGTCTTCAAATTTATGATCCTCCTGCCTCACCTCCCTGATAGGTGGGATTGTAGGCATGTGGCCCCATGCCAGGTAAGACAATTGTCTTGGACACATCCTTTAATTTGTTACTCAGAACCTACCCTCATTCTTCCTTTCATTCTTTTGTGGCTAATTTCTCATTATCATCTGTAGGGCCACAAGCAACCCAAATGTATTATCGTGCAGTTTTGAGTTCACATAGTTCATGAGTCCACAATGAATCTCTGTGGGCTAGATTTCTTTCAGAAGCTCTGGAGTTTAATGTATTCCTTTTGTATGATTTTAGAGAATTCCCATGGATATAGGATGAGGGCTGCGTCACTGAACCTCCTTATATTTTTGCCATATGCTCATAATCATTTCCCCATAAGACCAATTGCTGATTGCTGGTTTGATAACGTAGTGCTTATTAACAGCCTTCTTTTCCACAAGTAATATGCATATTTCCTTTCTGGCACCCTTTACATTGTCCCTCAAAAAAAAAAATCCTTGCATTGAAAGCAATTCATGCTTTTGACAAGCTAAAGCTATGTTATATTGTGGACAATATTGTGGTGATGGAAGCCGGGCGTGGTGGCGCATGCCTGTAATCCCAGCACTCGGGAGGCTGAGGCAGGAGGATTGTTGTGAGTTCGAGACCAACCTGAGCTACAAAGTGAGCTTAAGTGCAGCCTGAACTGCATAGTGAGACCCTGCCTCAAAAAGACCAAAAAAAAAAAAAAAAAAAAAAAATATTGTGGTGATGGAGACATGAGATGTAGAGAGATCAAACAGTTCTTTCAAATTTTCATTAGAAAGTATGAAATTGTGCATCATTCTCTCTATTTACAAACCGTCTGCTGTTTTAGTATAACTACAGTTGTAGCAGTAGTTTTGGTAGACATATTAATAACACTCATACTAATGACTTTTATGAGCATCATAACAGATAGAACAGTAACAAAACCCTCAATATAACATGTTAACAATTACTTCTCTTTAGTCTTTTCATATGTATCACCTCATTTTAGTTTTGTGACAAATAAATCACCTCACCATGTCCTCACTTTCACAGGGTCCAGAAATGACTGTATTATGACTAATTATTTATAACTGTGGATACCAAGACGTGAATGTAGACCTTACCTTGTGCTGTCTGTACTATTTTCAGAGGCCTAGCAGAAATGCGGTGTGGGATAACTTAGGCTGTGCACAGTACTTACATGAGGCACTGTGGAGAACTGCCTTGAACCTGCACTTGGTCCACGTCACTAAAACTAATTACTTTTTTGGACATGGAAACTTCCTTCAAATGCCTACTTCATTGTCTTCTGATCTCTATCCTGGATCCAAATTCTCATTAATATTGATGAGGAAAATCAAATTATAATCAGGTTGGTACCGTATCTTTTTCATTAGAGAGTTAATTTTATTCTAAAGTAGATATTAAGTGTTTTTGTATAGTAACTTCTGTTGTCACTCCTGTGGATTGCCTACCCTGTACCAGAGATTCGACCATGTGATTGTTGAGATAAACCTTGCATTCTAACTGAATAAATTGGAAAGCATCTCATACATCTTATTAGCACCTCCTCTCCAGCTTTAGGGAATGACTTATGTGAAATTAAAATCTTTATCTGACAGCATTCATGAGACACCGTTTCTCAAACTTTAGTGCATGTAAGAATTACCTGGGGATATATTAAACTATAATTTATAAACCTGTAAGAAGCCAATAGCATACCCAAGTCTGAGTGAGAAGCACCCATAACTGCCAGTCTAGAAACCAAGGTTTTCATAGCAAGATTTTTAGAATACTGACAAATACATGTTGATTCATTGCCCTTGCATGTCTTCTCAGCTTTTTGCCATGTTCCACATTCAGAAGGAATCTTTCAACTGGTGAAAAACAAGAGAAGAAAGGTATTAGATTATAACAAGAATGCCTTCAAGGAAGCAGTTCAAGTAGAGAACAGCTTTGCTAAGATTTCTATTTTCAGACACATGAAAGCCAAAAGTTAACTGATTATTTAAGACTGCATACTTGTTATAAATTTTAGTATTCATTTTGCTCTACTTAATTTCTGAGTGTTCATATCCACTCATTCCACCACCTTAATAGGATCTGATGACATTTGTACCTCTCTTGAGCTGCTCTTATTTTGTTTAAATAGGTGCTGTTAAACTCTGTCTCACCAGGATGCATGGGCAAATCCTTCTGTACTTAATCGCTATTCCAATTAAGTTCTCTCTTTGCTACAGTTTATAAATATTTTAATAGTTTGAATGTTATGTTCCCGTGGATAAACAACTTAGGTTATTTTGTTAGAATATGCAAGCCCTGCCAAGAAATCTGCCTTAAGTACCACATATTAGGGACTATAACCACCTGTACATTCAGTTGCAGTGACTTTGTAAAATAGAGTCCAAGAAACTGGACAGGGTAACCCAGTGTCACTGAAATGTACAGTTTCAGTTTCTAGCTGTGAGTTTAACTTTGAATACCAGCTGTACGGGTTCAGATATTCGTGGGGAGTTAGTGCAGATCACTACTGGCACTTCCATGAATATTTCTGGACACAAATGAATCATGAGAGCGCTAGCTTTACCCATGGATTCCCACGTTAATGAGCACATAATTTGATAGCATTACTGGAACTTGATGGAAATAAGGATTGTGCTCTAGCTGGAGGAAGTGGACCATAGTTCTTGGCCCTTCCTTTTTCTGCCTTTGGGCTCTTTCTTCTTCGATCTGCTTCCTGGTTGCCATGCACTGGACCATCTTTCTGCTGCGATGATTCTGCATTGATCCAAACTAAAATTAGTGGAGCTCAGCAACCACGAATTGAGACCAGGTTATGATGAAATAAAAATTTGAAACTAGGCTTAGAAATTGAAAAAGTAGGGCTGGAAATCAAAGCAAAAGTTGTTATTAAAACTGGTGTTGAAGGTGTGCATGTGTTCCTATACCTGAACCTATACATATCTAATCCCTCAAACTTTTGCTTTTTGTGCTTTTTACTATATCTCCATTAAAAAGAAAGGATAAAAAGAATAAAGGAAGGAAAGAAAGGAGGAGAAAATTCAAGGACAAGAGTTTCCCCAGAATGTACTTAAAATGTATCTTTATTTTTTATTTGTAGAATGAGTTAAGAGGTAGATGTGAATAAAAACAATAAAGCCTATTTTGGAACATGTCTGTGTGTCCAAACATGTGTCTTATTTGACATATTCCAAAGATAACAAGAGAATAACACTCTAGAATAATCTAGAATAATTCTAGATTATCTTCTATATAGCTGTAATCAAATTTATACCTTCAAAAAATGTTCACTTGTGTTGATAGTCATAAGGGAACTGGACTCAGAATGAAGTGCAGAAATGGCCCAGAATGTGGGTTTGTAAATTTCAGCCATCATAGATATTTGAGGTTGAGTTAAAAAATGACATAAATAAAGGATTTTAAAAATGCATCAATGGGGCTGGGGAGATAGCTCAGTACAATAAGTGACTGCCTGGCAAGCACAAGGGCCTGAGATAGCTCAACGGATTAAAGTGCCTGCTTAGGGAAACACAGGTCATGGTATGTCATGCTGGCCCTGCCCCTAGGGTGTACTGAGATATCAACTGAGGCTGTGTGGTGGCACACCTGTAATCCTAGGACTCGGAAGGCTTAATACAGGAGAATCACTGAGTGTGGTCTGTGTAGTGAGATCCTGTAGATCTTGTCCTGAATATATAAATGAATAAATAAATAAATAAATAAGCATGGATGGATCCTTATTTGACCTATATTGTATTTTAGTTTTTCAAAGTGAGAATAGTTTTTTCCCATTATTCATCAAGGAATTTAATTCATCTTGTGTTTCTTAATTACTATACCATTAAAATGTTATTTTATGGAAAACTATTTTGAACAAATGCAAATCTAAATGTAGTGAAATTTTTCAACAAATATGTTTATATGTAATAATTTTATACCATGTTTTGATCAACTGCATACCAATTGTGATTCGTATTTATTAATGACTTTTTTGTTTTCACTGCTGTAATCATTTGATAAAGTTATAATTGCTTTTCAAAATATTATAGTTAGGGGATCCAAAGATATAGCTCAGTGACACAGCACCTGTCTGGCAAGCACAAGATCCTGAGTTCAATTCCTGGTACCAAAAATAAAATTATACTTAATAGTAGTAAAATAGATATAAAAGGTTATAATGAATTATAAATGACAAAGTTGTTTACATTCTTCTCTAAAGTTCACTGAAGTGGATAAAGGTTATGATTGCCCTTTCATGAAAAAAATAATTGAGACTAGAAAAGATTAACTCTGGTAAATTATTAATGGTAGAAGGAACCTTTAATAATAGACTTGGTAACAATGAAAAAAAAAAAAACTGGTTTTGTGGAAATGATCAGAAAAGTTTTTAATAAAAAGCAGCCTCTGAGCAGTCATGGCTGTATGAGCTTTGTCAATTAGTTCAACTCTGTGAGCTTCAGTTTTATTGATTGGCAAATAGAGACAACTACCTTGCATGATGTTTTAAATGTAGAAATTATATCCTGGGGGAAAATACCAGAAACAAACATCTAATAGTTGGCCAACAAACAGTAATTAATATTATTGTCACTACTTCTGAAACTATTCAAGTGCTTGTTTCCTAGTTTTACAGAAGCATGAATGTCACACTCCTTAATGTGGAAGCACACTCTTGTTCAGTACTTGGATTTTAATTAGATAAGCTTAAAGAAAAATATTGGCTTTACAATTAATTGCATTAGAAAAATCATATTTTTCACCTTTTTCTGAAAACATGCATTTAGAAAACCTGTTGCTACATAGTGGAAGTAATTTTTCAAAATGTTTTATGTGTTGAAAAACAGACAGTACTAGAGTCTTAAATACAATAGAGTTCATGATATCTTGACATTTCTTGGTTCCAAATATGCTCAAAGAAACACTCAGATTTGACCAGGTAAAGAGAGTCAGTTACAGATCCCAGGGCCATTCATGGGCAAGTTCTGTCAACTTGGGGAAACCACTCCAATCGTGGGTCCTTCATGTAAGCCACTATACCTGCTTGGAGACTGACATCGATAAAAATACTTTCAACAACTTTAGTATCACTAATGAAATGTAAAACACTCTGGAGCTTCTTTCCTTTTCCTAAAATACTTAGTTAAGCAGGTGTCTGACATAGGGAAATGAGGACTATTATCACCTTCCATGTTTATGCAAGAAAGATGTTCACATATTTCTGAAACAAAGGAGAGTTTATGAAGAACTAACTTAGAAGAAAACCACAGATATTTTCCATTTTAAAGGGAATAGCACCAATTGTTATGCATTTTTGTGGGTGGATACCAATGTTTGTTCTTTAGAGTATTTCTATTGATGAATTAGTTTAACTTTATAAATTTTATTATATTAAATGATGAATACATGGCAAAATACCACAACAATAAAATATTGAATTTTTAATATTTCTTGTTTATAAAAAAAGCATCAAAATTAGCTTTTTATTGTTTTGTATTTTCAGGGAAACATCTGCAGGGTGTTCAGGGTCTCTCTTCTAGATCTAATTTATAGTGATTAGCCTATTTACAGCCTCCCAAGAGCTGGGATTACAGGCATGCGCCACGACGCTCAATCTCAATTGTCTTCTCAGAGCACAGTGGGACCAGCAAGGCAGGCCTAGGAATCAAACTCCTAGGCCCTGTGCCTGCTGTCAGGCACTTTAATCCACCGAGCTATTTGGCCAGCCCAATGTTGTTTTTTGATGTACAAAATCTAAAAATTAACAACAGAAATAAATTCCTATATGAACTGCAATGAAAATAGTAATAGAATGCTTCAAAAATAGTTTTAATTCTATTTCCACACCTAAGGTAGTCTTGACACGTGACAACATCATGTTCAGCACAAACATATCACTTACACTGAGAACACATGTGTTTTGATTTCCTGAGCTTTTATAGGACATACAAGATCTGGCTGGTCTTGCTGTTTTTGCTCTTTCTTTTCTTTCTTTCTTTCTTTCTTTCTTTCTTTCTTTCTTTCTTTCTTTCTTTCTTTCTTTCTTTCTTTCTTTCTTCTTTCTTTCTTTCTTTCTTTCTTTCTTTCTTTCTTTCTTTCTTTCTTTCTTTCTTTCTTTCTTTCTTTCTTTCTTTCTTTCTCTCTTTCTTTTTGTTTTAACATACCCTGCCTTGGATTATTTCTACAAAGAGCCCAGAAAGATACCAACCCCACACAGATGGCTCCCCAGGGGTCACACCGATCTCCTTCTGTTTTTACATCAGCAAATAAGAGACTTTTACTCTAGAGGCTTCACAGGGGCCTGGACACCTATGGCAGCCTGGATTGGAGCAGAAGCTTGAGCCTGGGTCTTGGCTGGAGCAAAAGTTGGAGTTGGGCTTGTTGGAGCCTGGGTCTTCGGCCAGCAAGGCCTGCGACCACTGGTAATGCAGGGGCAGACACACGTCCTAAGCTTGGGGTGAGCACCATAAACAAACTGAGTGAGCCTGCAGTTGACTCCCTTTGGAATGATCTTACATTTGACCTCCTTGTGCTTGACAAGCATGGGCACTCCTGGCCTTGGCATTTACTTTCATCTTCTTGAAGCCTTTCTTGTTGTGCTTCTTGGCAGAATGCATATTCTTAAGGAACTTGGGATCTATCCCTTTCAGAGATTCTGATCTTTGTGACCGAGGTTTCTTGATGCCATTACTGCACCATTTTCAGCACTGGGTGCAGGTGGTGTGGTTCTTGGACTTAGCCATAACTTCACTGTAAACAACAACTGCCAAGTGCCTACAACTGGAAGAAAAAAGTGCCTTGCTATTTTGTGAGGAGGTTCTTATTACATTGTACAATGTGTAGGAAACAGGACCATCAAATATCAATAAAATAAAGTATTAATTTCTTTTTTCTTTCTTTTTTTTTTTTGGTGGAACCAGGGATTGAACTCAGGCCCTTGCACTTGCCAGGGAAGCACTTATTCCACTGAGCCATCTCCCGGCCCAAGTATTAATTTCTTAAATGTATTGTATATTTAGAATAGATATGAACATTTTCTCATCAGCTGTGTCCTTGCTCATAAAACCTAAATGATAACTTTACAGGTGAATACCCATGTGAACGTCAACATAAATAAACAAAAATCTACTACAGAAATAACATCTGCTTCAGTTGTCACACATAAGACAATCTTCCCAAGGACAACTGCAAGTTCCACACACAGATCTCACCTACAGTAACTGAACGTGTGCTTGCTTTTCTGTGTGGCAGGAAATTTTTTTTCAAATTAAAGTTATTGGTGCATTTTGGGCATATATAATGATCATGTTCATCATAGGGAATTTGTACCTATACATAATATATTTCTATTAATATTTTTACCCTAATCTCTCTTCTACTCTTCTTCCCTTCCTTCTTAATCTTTACTTCAGTTCTATCCTGTTTTGAAATCATTTTTTCCTGCCTTTAGGCTTCCTCCCACCCAAGTTCCTTGTCCATTTTGAATAATTTCTTGTCACTTCACAATGTCTATTGTATGTGCTGGTCTTTTTTACTCTTTCGGTTTCTCAGATGAGGGAGACAATATGAAGTTTATACATGTGAGTCTGACTTACTTCATTTAAGAGTATGGTCTCAAGTTACACACATTTCCCTAGAAGTTTCTCAAGTTTATCTATATTTATAGTAGAGTAACACTCCATCATATTTAAAATATCTTCTTTACTCCTCAGGTGATGGATTGTTTTCCATTTGGGTTGTTTCCAAATTTAAGCTAGTATAAACTGATGATATGAACACAGATATACATATATTGCTCTTGTATGATGTCCTTAATTCTGGAACAATATCCCAGGAGAATACCCGAATCAAATGGTATCTCGAATCTTAGTTTTGTCACATCTGTTGTGTCCCTCTGCCATGTGGAGCTTCATATACAGTGTGCACTTAGCAGGGAAATAAGACATCAAGAAGTAAAATATCAAATAGATAATGAGAAATTAGGAGACAACATTTTCATATCAACTGTTTGTTTATAAAACCTAAAATATGACATTAGAAATGAAATCCTATGTGAACTACAAGGTAAACACAAGCAGTAGTTTACTATGCAGATAAAGTTTGCTTCTACTGTCACATCCAAGGCAGCCTTCACACATTGAAATTGAATGTCCCATGTACAACTATAACTTACACTGAGAACACATATATTTCATTTTCCTGTCCTTTTATCATAAGTCACAGTTGGCATCATTTTGATTTTCCAATTGTTTGTGGTTTTCCCATTGTTTGTATCTTTATGTTTACCTGTCAGAACACCAATGCTCTCCACAATTTTTTTCATGATTCCCTGTGCAGAAACATTTCATTTTACCTCTGCGATATATGGTCTCTTATCGGTTCCAGTCCCAATACTCCAAGAAAATTTCCCTGTGATGTACTGCACTTCTCATTTTCTTTATAAACTATCAGACTATTTATGACACATATATTCAGCATAAATTACCTCAGTGTTTAGATCTTGAATCCATTTGGAATTTAGTTTAGTGTATGGATCAAGTCTCAGTTTTCAGTAGAAAGCCAGGTTTTCCAGCACCATTTGTTAAAGAATCTATCTTTCTCTCATGGACATGTTTGGCTCCTTTGTCAAAGATAAGGTTGGTGAGGGGCTGAGGAGATATTTGGTGGGTCTAAGTGCTGGCCTGGAAAGCACAAGAACCCTGGTTTGATCCGTGGTACCTCATGAAGTGCAGGACCCTGAACCCCAGCTGTGCTGTGCTGGTCACTGAGACCAGGCATAGTGGCACATGCCTATAATCTCAGCAATAAGGGGCTGAAAATAAGAGGATCACTATAAGTCCAAACTATGTAGTGGGAACCTGTACCAAATAAATAAAAATTCATATATATATATATATATATATATATATATATATATATATATATATATATATATATGCTAAGTGATTTGGAGTTATGTCTATATCTACCAACCTGTTTTGTCTGTTTTTTTTTTTTTTTTTTTTGCTAGTACCATATTGCTCCCTAGTGCAGGAACTTGAAAGAGGAAATAAAGTCGGAAGAGTTCAATAGATAAAGTAAAATGGAAAGAAAAAATTCCAAAGGAATGAACAATTGGAACACAGAGAAGAACAAAATAAATTTTAAAATCGAAGAGACCAATGATGCTGACATTTTTTCATATATTTACTTCCCATTTGTATTTCTTCCTCTGAGAAGTGCATATTCATCTCAGATGCCCACTTTTGGATTGTTTTGTTTAATTTTGGGGACCAGAATTTTCTTTTTAATTCTTCATATGTTCAAGATAGAGGGTCTTTGTGGGAGGGACAGTCAGATACAATTTATTCATTTCCCCAGTTTATTCATTTGCTTTTCACTCTGTGGGAAATTTGCTTTGAAGGGCAGAAACTTTTCAAAAACATTAGATCTCAGTTGTTGATTTTTTGAAATACGTCTCATGTATTTTAATTTTTGGTGATGAACTGGTTGCCTACCCCTATGTCTTTAAGATTTCTACCTACATTTTCCTCTAGAGCACTTAATGTTTCTGTTTTGAATATTTAAATCTTTAATCCATTTTGACTGTATCTTTGTTCAGTATAATAGTCTGGGTCTATTTTTAGCATTCTGCATGTGAAAAGCCAGTTTTTCTAGCTTCATTTATTAAAGATGCTATCTTTTTTCCAGTGCCTGTTTGGCCTCCTTATCAAAGAAAAGTTGGCTGAATGTATTTCCAGTTGTGACTGCAACTTCTAATTTGTTCCACTGATCCTCAGGTCTGTCTCTCTGCTAGTACCATGCTGGTTTTATCACAGTAGCTTTATAGTATAATTTCATGTCAGGTGATACCTCCTACCTTCCTTTTGTTACCCAAGATTGCTTTTGGAATTCTGGGTCTCTTCTGGTTCCAAATGAGTTTGAGCAAAGTTTTCTCTAGCTCTGTGAAGTATACTAATTGTATTTTAATCAGAATTTCATTAAATCTGCTTGACAATTTTGGGAGTATGGATAAATCCACAGTGTTAATTCTTTCTATCCAGGAGCATAGAATGTTTTTCCATTTTCTCAAATCTCCTTCAACCTCTTTTCTCAGAGTACTATATATATATATATATATATATATATATATATATATATATATATATTTTTTTTTTTTTTTTTTTTTTTTTTTTTTTTCCAGAACCGGAGGTTGAACTAAGGCCCTTATGCTTGGCAGGGAAGCACTTATTCCACTGAGCCATCTCCCCGGCCCCAGCACTATAATTTTTACTGCATAAATCTTTCATGTCTTTTGTGAGATTGATTCCTAAGTATTTCAGTTTTGGTGGGCATGTTGTTGTGAAAGGTGTGGTTTCTTTAATTTTTCTCTCAGTGTGTTCATTCTTTGTGGACAAAATTGCTACTGATTGGTGACTATCTCTACAAGACTCTTAGTGGAATTTTTGTGGTTCTCTGTAGAGTATCATGTCATCTACAAATAATGATAATTGCATTTCTTTTGCCTTCCTTATTCCTGTTAATTTTCTCTATTATCCAATTGCCCTGGCTGTTTCTTGCACTATATTGAAAAGGGGTGGAGACAATGGACACCTTTTCCTTGTTACTGATTTTAAGTGAAGGCCTTTAGATTTTGATCATTTAGTATAATATTAACTGTTGATTTCCAATAGATGGCCTTTATCAAGTTGAGATATACATCATTTATTACAATTTTCTGTATGACTTTTATCATGAATGAGTGTTGGTCTTTGTCAAAAGCTTTTTCTTCATCTATTGAAATAATCACATGTTTTTTTTCTTGGTCGATTTGGTGTATCACATTTATGGATTATTGTATGTTAATAGTATATTACAGAATTTTGCACCTATATTCATTAAAGAGATTGGCCTGTAGTTTTCCTTTTTAGTTGGATCTTTCTCTGGTTTTTCAATCAGTTTAATACTTCCCTCTAGGAATGAGTCTGGGAGAATTGCTTCCCTTTCAATTTCATTGAAGAATTTGAGAAAAGTTGACATTAAATCTTGTCTAAATTTCTTGTAGAGCCCCTTCCTCCAAGGCCACTGAGCAAGCGACCGGCCTGAGACACCCAGGGCCGACTTGCAGGCAACTCCCCAGAGCCTCCACCCCCAAGCCCGCCGTGCGAGTGGAAATTTTCCCAACTTTCTCAGCATCCTGGTTCGGTGAGTATGAGTATGCCTTTGGTTTCTCCCTGCACACCGCGCTATATGGAGTCCCTATCCCAAAGCCCACCAAATGAGGAACTGGCCTGAGACATCCAGACCAACCTGCCTGGTAATTTCCTGGAACCCTTGCCCTCCAAACCCTCTGAGAAAGTGAGAATTTTTCCAACTTTTTGGGCACCTAATCCACGCGAGTACAATTTGGCTTTGCCCTGCACACTCTGCGGCATCCAAAGCCTCAGGATCCAAGACATCCTAGCCACAGACCTGCCTGAGACACCCCAGACAGGATTGCCTGTCAACTCCCCAGAGCCCAGGCCCCGAAGCCCTCCATAGGAGTGAGAATGGCACTTGATCCACCCCTGTCAGGCCTGGTGAGTGTGAGAGAGAGCTTCTGCTCTTCCCAGTGCTCCCAGGATGAGGGACCCAACAGAGCGGCACCACAGGCTCACAGTTATACCACAAAAGTGATAGCAAAAAAGGAACTGAACACAACAGCGAGATTCCTGCCAAGCACAACTGGATAATCTCAAACTTAATGGACTGGCACCCGAATCTCATTACCCACTGAGGTTATGACTGCACCAAAGCTCTACACCAAAGGTTAGAACTCAGAGCTAAACAAAATGACAAGGGCAAGGAGAAAAATGCAATCGTAGGACTTGAGTCCACCAATAAGTGCAAAGAACACTGGCTCAACTGAAATGAATGAATTAACAGAGGTGGAAGCAAAGAAGTAACAGCAAAAAGGTATAGAGGAACTCAAGCCAGAATTAATGCCTCAAATAAAAAAAGAAATATTTGAATGCATAGTAACTGAAGTAATGAATTAAATCCAGAATCATCTAGGGGAAACCCAATGCTGAACCAGAACAACTGCAGAGAATACTACTCCAACTGAAACGCATGAATTAACAGCGGCAGAAACAGAGAACAACAGCAGAAAGGTAAAGAGGAACTCAAAGCAGAAATAATTTTGAAATAAAAAAAGCATTCTTTGAAATCATAGCATCTGAAGTAGAGAATGAATACAGGAAATATATACAAGAAACCCAATTTGGAAGAAACTCTGCAATAAAAGAGTTAATAGCTATCTTTAAAGAAGACATTGATAAAAAAAATAGATCAGATAAAAAAATAGATCAGAAATATGATGAATTCTTGGAATTAGCAATTCAGAAAAGAAATAGAAAGCATGAAACAGAGTCAAAGAGATATATAAGCTCTAAAAATATCAATAACAACTGTACAAAACCAATTTGAGGGACAGCGAAGACAGAGTTTCAGATCATTTTCTTTAATATTTAATGTATGCTTATATCTATTTTGCACTCAACAAGTACAGAACTCACATTTTGTACAAGCACATGTTGAACATCTATAAAACTTATCAAAATAGACAATACACATTTTTTTACAAGCAAATCTTGTAACTTTAAAAAAGTGAGAATGTACTTGGAGATTATTTAGATGAAATCTCTACCCATTAGATTAAAACGGTAAACTGGCCGGGTTAAATATGTTTTAATACCATTTGGTTTACTTAATCTTCTAGTTACTAAGATGGGTGCAGTAAATCCCTTAGTGTGATCAGGAATTTCTTTTTTTAAAATTTTATTGAAGTACAAATATCAATGAGACAGTTTTAAGACACTTCAACAAGATGGATTCGAAAAATTAGTACATTGCAAACTGTTTTCATAATATTTTGGTATCATAGAAGGTGCATACATATTATACTTACAGACATTATTATACCAGATGTCTCTTATCAGTAAACTAAGAGAGTTTAGCTGTTTATGTATCTTATTTTCTATACCTAAATTATATCAAAGATTCAATAATTAACACTTTCTACCTTGTTATTTTCCTAGTGATTGTCCATAGTATGAGAAAGCGCCATAATATCCTGTCCAACCACCATTAGTGCAAATCTTGTCTCATACAATTATGTAGAAGCATGGCGTATCTATTCCAAATGTACTGTCCGTACACACATCATGATTCTTCCTTTCTATACCCCTTCCTATGTCTATACCTGTCAAAGATGGGCACTCCATTGTCATTCAACCAATTTAAGTGTGTGAATTCGACAGCACAATCCAACACAGTACAGCATTCCACAACATTAGTGATTTATATGAAGAAGCTGTCGACTGTAGCCATTTACAGCTCAACCAATTATTAAGGCCCCACTTTGTATACCTCATTTTTAGACTGCTCTGCTGGATGGTTAAGACCTAACTGGAGCAAGGCCTGTGTACCAAAACATGTAGTTTTTGCTTCTGATGAGGTCAGTGAAGTCTCCTCAGGGTTTATCTTGAAATCCTATACCTTATTCTGTAGATCCTTTGTCTGTGTCATCCATGTGGATGAGTCATGGCCAATGCTTAACGATTTTCTTCTCTTTGAGAGCCTGAGAGAAAGTTTTCTCTCATGTGACTCTCCCCAGGCACATTATACATTTTCAGTCTCTTTACTCTGTGGTTCTATAATCTCCTTGTTCAGGGTTTCATAATGTTGCAGTACAAGTTCTCCTATGTCCAGGGTCTTCGCTGACTTTGAAAGGCTAGGGCCAAACTGTTGGTTGGCCTTGCAGCTCTTCTCTTTCTCCAATTTTGATCTGTAAAATTAGGCTGTTAGCCATCCAGAAGAAAAGCTGATTAGTATCCTGCAGCATATGCCATTCACTTTGCTTTACCTGACTCAATTGTTTTTAGTTGTTGTTGTACGTTTCCATTTGTATTTCTTCTTTTCACTTGCTATACTAGGGAAACTATACGATATTTACACATGTGTGCCTGGTATATTTTACTTATGCATATATGTTCAAGTGGCACACACTTCAATATAAATGTTTCAAGCTTATCATTCTTAATAACTGACTAATACTCCATTATATAAAAATACCACGTTTTTCAACCATTCCTCATATGATGGACATCTTGGTTGTTTTCAAGATTTTGCTATCACAAATTGTGCTGCTATAAACATACGTACACATATATCACTATGATACAATGTTTTCAGCTACTCTGGGAAAATTCTCAGTAGGTGGATAGCCAGCTTGAATGGGATTTCCAGACCTACTATTTTGAGGAGTCTCCACATTGACCTCAACAATGGTTGTACTAGTCTACATTCCCACCAGCAGTGGACAATTGTTCCATTTTCCCCACAACCTCTCCAACATTTGTTATTGGTTACTTCCTTATTTGCATTTCATGAATGGCTAGCCTTGTGGAGCATTTTTTCATATATTTATTTGCTTCTTTAATTTTGTCCTCTGAGAAATGTGTATTCATCTCAGATGGCGAATTCTGAATTGGGTCTTTAAATTTGAGGGCCCTGTTATGTCTTAATTCTACATATATTGTAGCTAGCAGACCTTTGTCTGATTGCTTATTAGTTAGGATTTTTTCATACATTGTGGGTTGTCTTTTCACATTGTTGACATTTTTTTTGACATGCAGAAGCTCCTCAAGAGAAGTTGATCCCGATTGTTGATTCTTTCAAGTACTTTTTGTGTTAATACATGTTTGTTTATGAACTCTTTACCTACCCCTATGTCTTCAAGAGTTTCTCCTACTGTCTATTCCAGGAGATTGTGTGTTTCTGTTTTAATCATTAGATCTTTAATCCTTTTTGACTTTAACTTCATACATGGTGATAGAGCAGGGTCAAGTTTTAGTTTTTGGCATGTAGAAAGCCAAGTTTTCTAGCACCATTTGTTAAAGAGGCTATCTTTCTTCCAGTGAGCTAGTTTGGCCCCTTTGTCGAAGATCAGATGGCTGAGTGTGTTTTTAGATGCTTCTGCACCTTCTAATCTATTCCATTGATCTTCTGGTCTACTTTGCTGTCAATACCATGTTGATTTTTTCACAGTAGCTTGCAGTATACTTTAAAGTCAGGAATTGTGATGCCTCCTGCCTTGTTTTTATTGGCCAAGATTGCCTTTGCTATTCTAGGTCTTTTGTGGTTCCAAATAAATTTTAGGAATGATTTCTCTAGGTCTGGGAGGTATGTTGGTGGCAGTTTGATAGGGATTGCATTAAATCTGTGCAGCAATTTTGCAAGTATGGCCATCTGCACAATGTTGGTTCTTCCTATCCAAGAGCATGGAATATCTTTCCATTTTCTGAAATCCTCTATAATCTCTTTTCTTAGGGTGTTGTAATTTTCCATGAAAAGATCTTTGACTTCCTTGGTTAAGGGAATCCCAAGATATTTCATTTTCCGCAGTGCTATTGTAAAAGGTATTGTTTCTATTGTTTCCCTTTCAGTGTGCTTGTTATCTGTGTAGAGGAATGCTACTGGCTTTTGAGTATTGATTTTTGTATCCTGCTATCCTACTGAATTCCATATGAGTTCTCATAGTTTCTTAGTGGAATTTTTTGGGTCTTCCAAGTAATGTATCATGTCATCTGCAAATAGTGATAATTTAACTTCTTCTTTACCTATTCTTATTCCCTTAATTTCTCCCTCTTTTCTAATGGCTGTTGCTAATGATTCCTAGACTATATTGTCTTGTACCTGATTTAAGAGTAAAAGAATTCTGTTTTTTCCCATTTAGGATTATATTAGCTTTTGAGTTTTCATAGATGGCTTTTACCAAGTTAAGGTGCAGTCCATCTATTCCAATTTTCTGTAGGACCTTGAACATGAATGACTGTTGGACTTTGTCACAAGCTTTCTCTGCATCATTTGAGATGATAGTGTGTTTTTTAGCATTCAGTCTATTAATATAGTATACTACATTTATAGATTTTGGAATATTGAACCATCCTTGCATCCCTGGGATGAATCCTACCTGGTCATGGTGTATGATCTTCTTAATTATTTGCTGCATTGTATTTCCAGGACTTTATTGAGTATTTTTGCATCTATGTTCATGAGGGAGATTGGCCTGTAGTTTTCCTTTTTGGTTGTGTCTTTCCCTGGTTTTGGATTCAGAATAAAGCTTGCCTCCAGAAATGATTTTGTGAGAACTGCTTCCTTTTCAGTTACATTGAAGAGTTTGTAGAGTGTATGGATTATATCTTGTATAAATTTCTTGTAGAATTCAGCTGTGAATTCTTTAGGACATGGACTTTTCCTTGTTGATAGGCTTTTTATTACGTTTTATATTTCATTGGCTATAATTGACTTATTGAGAGTTGCTATATCTTCTTGGTTCAGTTTTGGTAATTCGTATCTTTCGAGGAATCTGTCCATTTCTTCTGTGTCTTCTATTCTGTGAGTGTAAAGATTCTCAAGATAACTATTGATAATCTTCTGAATTTTTACTGGGTCTGTGGTGATTTCACCCTTTTCATTCCTTATTGCATGTACTTGAATTTTTTCTTTCCTCTTTTTGATGAGGTTGGCTAGAGGCTTATCAACTTTATTTAGTCTTTCAAAGAACCTTTTTGATTTTTGTATTATTTGAACTGTTTTCTTCATCTCAATTGAATTAATTTCTGCTATAGTCTTTATTTCTTCCCGCCTTTGTGCTCTGAGTTTTAGGGGTCTTCATTTTCTAGTTGTTGGAGGGGCAACATTAGGGTGTTAATTTGTTCCTGTTCTGTTTTCCTTATGTGGGAGTTCATAGCTATGATTTTCCCTTTGAGAACTGCTTTCACCACATCCCACAGATTCCAGTAAGTTGTGCTTGAATTTTCATTGATTTGTAGATATTGTTGAATATCTTGTTTAATTTCTTCTGTGACCCTTTCATTGCTGAGTAGGGTATCTTTTAGTTTCCATGAATTTAGAGGCTTTATCTGGTTTGTTTTGTCAGTTATTTCCAGTTTCATTGCACTATAGTCAGATAATATGCATTTGATAATTTCTATTTTCTTGCATATACTTACGCATGACCTCTGGACCAGTATGTGGTCTATTTTGGAAAATGACACGTGTGCAGCTGAAAAAAAATGTGTATTTAGCTGCAGTGGGTTGAACACACTGTATATGTACACCAGGTCCATTTCTTCCAAGCTCTGGTTCAGTTCTGCTACTCCCTTGCTAATGTTTTGTGTTCTTGATCTATTTTTTTGAGATAAGGGGATGTGAAGGTCTCCTGTTAAGATAGTGGTCTTAGATATTAGATTTTTCATGTCCATTAAGATTTGTTTTACATAGTTGGGTGCTCCTGTGTTTGCTGCATAGATATTTATGGTTAGTACCTCTTGCTCTTGAATTTTTCCCCAGACCAATATATAGTGGCCTTCTTTGTGTCATTTGATCATTCTTGGTTTGAAGTTGAGACTGTCTGAGAACAGAATTGCTACTCCCGATTTTTTCTGATGTGCTGGGGCATGTAGTATTGTTTTCCATCCTTTGACTTTGAGCCTATCAGTGTCCTTTTGAGTTAAGCGTGTTTCTTTTATACAGCATATTGTTGGATTTTGTTTCCTAATCCACTGTGCCAGTCTATTTCTCTTAATTGGTGAATTGAGTCCATTTAAATTGATTGTTACATTTGAAATGTGTTTACTTATGTTTGTCATTATATTTACCTGCTGTTGTTTACTCCTTTGTATCTTTGTGTTTAATTGTCTGTCTTGTTTAATGGGTTTTTTCCATTCTCATTCATGGAGTTCTGATCATTGTGGTCTCTCTCTAGAACGTCTTTCAGAAGACGAGGAAGCCTGCGAAGGGATGGCTTTGTCATCATGAAATTCTTTAGTAGTTCTTTGTCGTGGAAGTATTTCACTTCTCCATCAAACGTCAAAGAGAGTTTTGCAGGGTATAATAGTCTGGGCTGGAATTTGTTTTCATACACGATTTGAAGAACTCTGCTCCGTGCTCTCCTTGCCCTCATGTTTTTTGTAGAGAAATCGGCTGTAATTCTGATTGGTTTGTCTTTCAATGCGATCTGCTTCTTCTCTCTAGAAGCTTTCCATATATTATTTTTGTGTTGGATTTCTGGGATCTTGGCTATTATATGTCTTGGTTTGTTTTTATTTAAGTTGAATTTATTGGGTGCTCTGTATGCTTCGGTTACCTGAATGCTGGATTGTTTCCTCATCTTTGGGAAGTTTTCTGCTATTATTTCTCCCCAAATTCTTTTTATGTCATTTGTATTGACTCCTTCATTATTCTCACATTGTTCATCCTGGTGTTATCTTGCAGGTGATGGATTATTTCTTCCTGCATTCTCATTGTTTTTAAGAGATCCTTTCTCACCTTTCCACTAGCTGCACCAGAGTCTTCAAGATCTGAAACTGTTTTCGCTTTCACTCAAATGGTTTGAAGACTTGTGATTGATATTTTCAGTTCTTCTATATCTTTTTGACTCTGTTTCATGCGTTCTATTTCTTTTCTGTATTGTTCATCCAAGGAATCCATCATATTTCTGATCTCCTCAATATTTTTATCCATGTCTTCTTTAGAGGTAGTTACTAATTCTTTTTCTGCAGTGTTTCTTCCAAGTTGGGTTTTCTCATCAAGGAGATTATGGAGCCACAGAAGAATGTCATTGCTGATTTATCATATGCCTAAGGAGAGTCACATGGAAAGAAAACTTTCTCTCAGGCTCTCACAGAGAGAGAAAACTGGTCAAGCAATTGCCATGGACTCATCCACATGGCTGACACAGACAAAGAATCTACAAAGTGAGGTACAGGGTCGCAGGATAAACCCTGAGCGTACTTGACTGACCTCATGAGATAAAAAAGTTACATTTTTTGTTATTTAGGTCTTGCTTTATCTCCAGCAGAAAAGTATAAAAACCAGTTATATAATATAAAGCCATAATAAGATGCTGTGCTGCACATGGTTATAGTCAACAACTTCTTCCGATAACCCACTACTTTTGCGGACTGCTGAACTGTGTTGGGTTGTTTCGCTGAATTCAATCACCCATAACAATTGAATATCCATAGACTACCCATCTCTGCAGGACTAAACTAAAGAAAGGGGGATTCAAAGGAAGGACATTCTGTATTTATATATATATAGTAGAGTTAGGATAATTATGCAGCTCTTTTGCATAATTCTATGAGAAGAAAGTTTTGCACTAATAGCATTTGGCAGGATATCCTATCTGCTTCTTGTACTATGGTTAACCACGAGGAAGGTAACAATGTAAAAAGCATTAATTATTGAAACTGCATTATAATTCAGCTTTAAAAAATAATAGTTATACAGCTACCTTCTCTTAATTGAATGAATAGAATATCATGTCTGCACCTTGTACAACAAATAACCACTAGGAAAACAAAAATAAATAAATAAAAATCATGATTACAGGCACATCTCAGTCTGACTTGCTGTCCTGATTATTGCTTCTGGTGTTGGTGAATTCGAAGCTGATATCTCCAAGAATGGGCAGACCCATAAGCATGCCCTTCTGGCTTACACAGTGGGTGTGAAATAACTAATTGTTGGTATTAACAAAATGGATTTCATGGAGCCACTCTACAGCCAGAAGAGATAACAGGAAATTGTTAAGAAGGTCAGCACGTACATTAAGAACATCGGCTATAACCCTGACACCATAGCTTTTGTGCCAATTTCTGGTGAGAATGTTGACAGCATGTTGGAACCAATTGCTAATATGCCTTGGTTTGAAGGATGGAAGGTCACTCTTAAAGATGTCATTGCCAGTGGTACCACACTGTTTGAAGCTTTGGGTTGCATTCTTCTTCCCACTTGTCCAACTGACAGGCCTTTGAGCCTGCCCTCTGGGATGTCTAAAAATTCTTAGTATTGGTACTGTCCCTGTGGGCCTAGTGGAGACTGATATTCTCAAACCCATTATGGTGGTGGCCTTTGCTCTAGTCAACATCACAACTGAAGTCAAGTCTGTTGAAATGTACCATGAAGGTTTGAGTGAAGCTCTTCCTGGGGACAATGTGGGCTTCAATGTCAAGAACATGTCCGTCAAAGATGTCTGGCTTGGCAATGTGGCCGGTGACAGCAAAAACGACCCACCAATGGAAGCAGCTGGTTCCATTGCTCTGTGATTATCCTGAACCATCCCAGCCAGATCAGTGCTGACTATGCCACTGTCCTGGATTTTCATACAGCTCACATTGCTTGCAAGTTTGCTGAGCTGAATGAAAAAATTGATCACCAATCTGTAAGAAGCTGGAAGATGGGCCCACATTTTTGAAATCTGGTAATTTCAAAAGCATTGATGACATGGTTCCAGGTTAGCCCATGTGTGTCAAGAGCTTCTCTAACTATCCACCTCTGGGTCATTTTGCTGTTCGCGATATGAGACAGACAGTTGTTGTGGGTGTCATCGAAGCTGTAGACAAGAAGGCTGCTGGAGCTGGCAAGGTCATCATGTCTTCCCAGAAAGCTCAGAAGGCTAAATGAATATTATCCCTGACACCTGACATCCCAGACTTAATCAGTGGCAGAAGACCAGTCTCAGAAGCATTTCTCCCAATTGGCAATTTAAGTTTAATAATGGAAGACTGGTTAATGATAATAATGCATAGTAAAACCTTCAGGAGGAAAGGAGAATGTTTTGTGGAACATTTTTTTTGTGTGTGGCAATTTTTAAGTTATTGGTGTTTAAAATCAATGCTTTTAATGGAAAAACTTGACCAAAAATCTGTCACATAATTTTGAGACCCATTAAAACAAAGTTTAATGAAAGAAAAAAAAAAACATAAAATCCATTTATTTGAAAACAATCAAATTGCAAGACTCTAGCAAGATTCTAGCAAATTGAAAGACTCTAACAAGACAAGGAAAAAAGTATTTTTATACAAATATAAAAACTGACAGAGAATATGCTACAAGTCCACAATAATCAGAACTATATTATGCTACAAGCAAAATCATGTTCACAAATTTGCTAGTTATAGAAAAGTATCAATTTCTTAAAAGAAACACTTTGATAATTATATAATAGTAATACATAAGAGGAAATACTCTAAACATACTTATGTCTAATAAATTGAATCAGTGTGCAATCATTTTTTCAAACAGGCAGGAACAGATATAAATAAGTTCTATCAAACTTTTGTAGAAGAAATATGGTCAATTTTCTACTGTTTTCTAGAAACAAAATAAGAATAAGGAATAATTCACAATAATCTGTATGATCATAATCATCCTAATTTTGAAATCAAACAAAAAAAACTGTAGAAAGAAAAAAAAGCACCATAATCCAATGCCCTAGGAACTTAAATGAAGAAATGTTTAACAAAATACTAGCAAATCAAATCAAAGAATATATAAAAGAAATTCCATACCACACCCAAGTGAGGTTTATCACAGATACAAAAAGCTAGATTTAACATTTGAAAGTCAGTCGGTGTGGTGCAATCATATTAACAGACAAACTGAATGGAAAAATCACATAATCTTACTAAAAGGAATAGATAAGTATTTGATAAAATTCAACAGACAGTAATGCAGGAAGCTAACAGCAATCTCCACATACATGGAAACTTCCTCAACTCAGGAAACAACAGGTACAAGAAACCCATATCTTACCACCATTCATTAGTGAAGAGATAAACTTTCCCACGAAGATCAGGAGCAAGGGAAGGGTTTCCTCCTCATTTGAACACTGCACTACAGATTCTCAGCTGGTAAGTTTTTGAAAGTTTTACTGGTTAGAAAAGAAGACATAATTTTTTCTTTATTTTTTTATATTGCTGACTTGCCTGGCTATGTAAAACTCCAAAAGATTCATCAAAAATTTCCTAGTTTAATAAACATTTACAAGGGCCAGGAGATAGCTTAGCAGCATAAGCACCTTGCCAGCATAATCAAGGTCCTGAATTCATTCCCCAGTATCTAATTAATTAATTAAAAATAAAATAGTCAAATAGCATATTGCAAAATTAATATACAGAAGTCAATTTTTTTCTTATTTATTATGGTTGATCAAGTGAAATTTGAAATAAAAAGTAAAATGCCTAGGACTGGAGGTATAGTTCAGTGACTATTTACCTTTCTTTTTTTGAAGCCCTTGGTTTGATCTCCAGCTTCTAAAATTAAATAAGATACAGTCATTTGCCTTAGCACCTCCTGAAATATAAGTACAAATTTAGAAATACAGAGATGTAATATATATGAGAAAAAAATTTTAAACCTTAGAAAATAAAGTAAATTATTATATAAATGGAAACAGTTGTGACCGTTAAATTTAATTGTGTAAACTTGATAGGCTTGACAACCACCTGAGAGCTAGTAAAGCACATTTCTGAATGTGTCTGGGTGGACTGTGAAGGCATTTCCTCAGAACTATTTTAGTCACTGGGACACTTTCCTGTGTTCTGGTTCCCTTCTATGATGTAAACAGCTTCAAAACACCACAAGCTTTTGCCATGATGTTCTTTGAAGCTAGCTACACTAGACTGGCTCCCCTCAAGCTGTGGGTTTACTTAATCTTCTCAGGAGTTTCAGGTATCAGCAACTAGAAGCTGACCAGTAAAACGGTCCATGTACATAAAAGACTTGATATTAATAAGGTATTATTTCCTCCTAACTTGCTTATAAAGTGCTAACTGCATCAGATTAGAAGAATATAAAATGTCTCTTTGCAAGGTGGAGGCTGAAGAGCTTGGAGCCCACAACTATGTCCTGTGCAAGTCTATACTAAGGTTCTGCACCAGAAAGACCCAAAATCCGGTGGTGGAGGCTAGAAAGTCTGTGCTGGAAGAGTGAAGGGTCTGTGCCTGAAGGATGAGAGATCTGCATGGAGAAGCCAGAAGACGATATCCAAGATTAAATAAAGGATTAAAATTCTCCTAAAGGAAGACAACATTAGAGCTTCTTTGAAGAAAAGTCATCAAAAAACAGCTTCACCATGAGAATCAGTAGCATGAAATTCTTTTCTTCCTGTGCCTCTTTTACACCACTCTCACAATAATCCTCATGTGGGTCTCTCATAACCAGAACTATGCTGACTCGGTTCAACTGGGTTTCTCTACTCAAATGGGCCATTAATTAGTCCATCACTTATAATGCAATTCCCATCAAAAGTAGAGCAAGTCATGTTATGGATTATGACCATCTGATCCTTAATTTTATATGGAAATATAAAAAATCCATAATAGTCAACACAATGCTGTAAAAAAACAATTTGAGAACTGACAATACCCAACTTGAAACAACACTGAGATTCCATCTCCTCCCAGAAATAATGGCTATCAAGAAGTCAAACAATTACAAATTCTAGAGAGGCTGTGGGAAAAGGAAACCTCCACTGTTGATAAGAGTGCAGCCTGGTATAACCACTATGGAAATCAGTGCAGCGGCTCCAAAACCTATGACTAGAAGTTCCATTCCAACCAACTGTTCCCTTTCCAGGTATTTTTCCAAAATAACTAAAAACACCATGCCCAAGCAATGTATGTGCACTCACATTTATAGCAACATAATTCGCCATAGCTAAATCTTGGAAACAACCCAAATGTCTATGAACTGAGGAATGGATAAAAAAGATGTGGTATTTTCAAATTTGTTATAAAATGACAATAAAGAATATGTGGTGGTGTTACTGAAATAACACAATTCAGGACAACAGAGTGCAGAGGCCAGAAATTGATCCACATAACTAAATGCATTAATCTTTGACAAAAGAGCAAAAGCTAGAATGTCTGGAGCAAAGGTGTGATGCTCAAGCAATCAGGAATCAGCATGCAAAGGGAAGAGTTAACCCAGAAAAAATCTCACACACAAACTAAATCAAACTCTAGAAAAATATGGAACTATGAAACTTCTAGAAGACAACGGACAAAATAATCTAAAGGCAGTGGGCTAAGGTTTGCGGGATTGCCAAGGTGCAGACGCGGCTAACAGCCATGGTTCTGGAGAACATGGCCCACATCGTGAAGGTACAGCTCCCTGCCCACTTGAAGCATCTTCCGGTCCTGGAAAGCATCACCCGCTTCACGCACCTCACAGTTGCAGAATGGCTCTGGCTGCTATCGTGCCATCCGCCCATTCTTCCTGAAGAAGAAGCAACAGAAGGACAGCTTGATAAACCTTAAGCTCCAGAAGGAAAACCCCAAGGTGGTGAATGAAATCAACATCAAAGACCTGAGTCTCAAAAAAGCAGCTCACTGCCAGTGCTGGTGCTCCAAAATGTTTCCTGTCTGTGATGGCTCCCACGATAAACGTAACTAGCTGAAGGGAGATAAAGTGGATCCACTCATCTTGAAGAAGAAAGAACTGTGATAGTCACGATGTGCGATTGATTCAGCAGATGCAAAGTCCTGCAGTATTTTCTCATTGTATATAGAAAATCTTCGAAATGGTTGCCTTAATTATTACTAGGTGAGTAATTATTTCCGCTGGTTTATTTTCTTGCTACACTACTGTTTATATTTGATATTTTGTATATTGAAACATTTTGTGTAGAGATCAAATTGTCAAGGTTTAGTCTGTCTTCAGAGAATTAATGTATCTTCTAACAATAAAATCAGTTCTTCTCATTTTATTTTTAACTGTTTTATTTTTGAGACAGGATCTTGCTTGGTAATTCAGGCTGGTCTTAAACTTACTATATATCCCCAACTGCTAATGAACTTGTGTTGATCTTCCTGCCTCTGCCTCCTGAGTGCTGGGACCATCGGCCAGGAGTACCTTGCCCAGCTTCGTCTCATTTTAATTGAGAAAACCTAAATTTTTGGCAGTGGATCCAAAACTATTTGGATATTACTATCTCAATAGAATCTATACTTTTAAAAAATTCCCCTGCATGGTGTTGTATAGTTTTTGTTTTGATCAGTTGTGTGGCTTCATTCTTTGAGTGGCACTAAGTATTGAACTCAGGGCAAGTGCCAGCCAAGTGTGTTACCACTCAACTCCAGCCCTAGCTTTCTTTTTAGGGGCTCTAAGAAAAGTGTTGACATAAAAATTACTTGAGGTTACAGATATAAATTTTGGTTTTTAGAGAATGTTCCTCATGGATATAAGTATGACAATTTGAGACATTAGCTGTACTTATGTTCTAAAAAAATTCTAGACACTCTTCAGGTTTGAGAGACATTACTAATGGCATAATTCTTGGAAGGAAAAAAAGTCCTAAGTTAGACTTCATTATAACTTCATGCTTTGTGAGATTCCATTAGGAGAAGTTCATTAGGAGAGAAAGTATTTTCAGGTCACATGGCTGAGAAATGGCTCATTTGAAATTATAGAGTCTTCTAAACCTTCTAATTATTTCAAATTTTATCTATTTTACTAGGAGAAAGATACATACCCCTCTGATTTCTTGTAATGTTTAGTAGATGCATTAGTAAAACATACTTCCTGAGATGCTAATTAGGGGACAGAATACTCTTACAAATCAGGAGCTACAAAAGATAGCTTTTGCTCCAGACAACTCATCTGATCCTTTGGTAGGAACTATTTAAATGTCTTATAATCAGAACTGGGAGAAAACCAGGAAAAGAAAACAAGACAAAGAAATGGCTGTCTTTGCAGCCTCAAAACAGGTCCTAAGTCTGATTCTCTTGACTCCAAAAAGAGCTCAGTGACAATGAGGTTCATCTACTACTGCTGTCAGAACCCAAAGCAGGATAAGAGGGACTGCCTTAAGAGGCCCACAAGCCATGCCCTGACTGCCAAGGCAGCCACTAGAAGTGAGACTGCACTCTGAGTTGTAGGCCCCAGAGCTCAGACTCAGCTTCCCAAGTGGTCCAGTAGGACTGAAGGGCCTGCCTCCTCCCTCTTGACAGATAGTCTCTACCTGTCATCTCATCAAAGGAGCCCTGAGTAATCATGACTAGAAAAAAAAAAAAAAAAAAAAAAAAAAAACAGCCTATTGCGGACATTGGCCCAGGTCTCTTTGTCCTTCTCCAGACCTGATCTTCCTTCCAGTCATTGTACCTCAATAAAAAGATTTTAAAAGATGGGTTGCTTTAGCTATAACTAAGATACTACAATATATTCATTCAGGTTACTTACTAATCAAGATGATGCTGAGACTGACGTTTTACATATGTAGTATATTGTTCATGTATAAGATTTAAAAGATATTTCATTGGTTTAATCTAACTGAATGCTGTGTATTTCATGATAAATACATAATTTAATCTGGTTGATTTCTGATGTAACTCAGGTATTTCATGCTCATAGTTAATAAAGGTGTGATGTCTCTTAACTAAAGCTAGAGAGACTTACAACAAACTGTCAGACTCCGTAAATAAAGAGGTCTAAGAGCTTGTAAGTTACTATTGCTAGGTCTCAAAAAAGTTTATAAATACACTTGTCAGCTCAAATGTTCATGCTTTGATTATATTTGCTCTTAATTTCTCAGAAAATTTGTTCTTTCCTAAAAGATACCAAAAACCAGGTAACCATACAGGTAAAACCTATAACAAATACACTAGATTAAGATTCCTTTAACTGACATCCACCAGATTTTGTCTATATGTTGTTCAGTAGACCTCAGTATCTAACATGAGCTACAGAAGTAAAAAAGGTTTGCAAAAATAAATTTGTCTAAGTTGATAAAAATTGCTCAAAGGGTGTCTCAGGAAAAAGGATACAAAAAAGATAGTACAGAAAACAAGATGTCTGCAACTCTGGGAGGGACTGAGGCTCCTGCTGTGAACCAGACCAAAAGGCCAAATAAATGTTAAAAGAGTAACACCTGGGATTGATACTCTAAACAGGTAGCCTTCACTTGAAAAGACCCAAGTGATCTAGCCCAACCTCCGAGGGGAAGAGACCCTGTCCCATATTCATGCCCACTTACTACATGACTTGCTTCCCAATTTGGTCCTGGGCCTAATCAACTAAGTGAGACTCCTTCTCTACCTTAGTCCCGCATGGTTTTGCTGTATGAAAATACCCAGGAAAGAGGCAGCTTCCTGGGCAACCTGCTTGGGTCCCCCTTCTTTCACTCTCCGACAGAAGCTTTTTTTTTAAATAAAGTTTTATCCTCCAAAAAAAAAAAATGAAATTATAGAGTTCTTAAAACTCAATAAGAATACAAATAATAGGATCAAATAAGTAAATCATAAAAGGCACTTAATCCAAAAACTAGGCATAAAAAAAAAAATGTTCTTTATCCTTATGAGGGAAATAAAAATTAAAACCACACTAAGAAACCAATACACATCTATTAAACTAGTCAAAATCAGAACGCTGCTAACATCAAATGGCTGTAAGTTATGTGTCACCAGAACTCTATTCCATTATTGATAAGAACACAAAAGTATTAAAACCAGTAGTTCAATGTTTTCTCATAAAACAAATTGTATTCTTGATGTAGGGTTAAGAAAGTATACTTAGCATTCACCCAAAATATGCTAGCAATACATGAATTAGTAAAATGTGGTACCTTCAGGCAGTGAAATATTGTTCAGCAATGAATAGAGTTATCAGGCTATGAAAAGTACTAACTCATCAATCTATGGATATTATTTAAGTTCACAGGGCTCATTAATTGAATGTAGACTAAAAAAAATGAAAAGACTCAAGGATGGCATCTTAAATATTCTGAAGTTTAAATTTCAGAACTTAGATTAAGAACTGGTATAAGACAGGCTAAACAAGAGACCCATTAGTTGGGATAAGTTAGAAGTATGCTCCATGGGAAAAAATAATTGTCGTTATTAAAAGTTTAAGTAGGGCCACAGAGATAGCTCAGCAACCTAAAGCACTTGCATAGGCAAGCGCTCCAGGACAGGGGTTCCATCACTGTGCCAGCCCAGCCTCCAGGGCAGGCTATGGCTCAGACTTAACTTTTATATCTGTCAATGGGAAGCTTCTTGATCACACTCTTTTCAATAAAGTAATGGGAATGCTATTTGCATGGTCATTAATTTAGTGTGGTAATAAAGGAATTAGGGACAGTGAGCACTGATTACATTTTGAGGGTTCTGTCATAAGGATGAATTGTGAAATGCAGTGGTAGCCCTGGTGTGCTTATGACCAAGAAAGTTGTTTTGCAAGTATGATAAATAGAGATACATTTGAATGGTGGTAGGAATGATCCAGAAAAAAGAATCTTGGTGCTATAAAACAGACTGTTGGTGTACGCAAACTATAGTCTCATCCACAACATTCTAAGGAAGAGAGGTCTACTCAATGGAGCTTTTACCATTAGAGAATAATAGACAGGACCAGGAATGTCGCTCCGTGCCACAGTCTATGCTGTTTGAACCCCTAACATGGAGACAAGAACAGTAATAGATACAGAGGTAAGTAAGGCAATGGGAGCCAGAATGTGCAGAAATGGAAACATAGGGAAGGCCCATTGTGCTACTAAGCACCCAGTGGCTTGAGTTTCACTAGCAAGGACATTCCTGAAAGAGATTTGATCTCGATGTAGAAAGCAACAGTTTGGTTTCTTTTTATCCCCATCGTAGTCTAGCATTCATTTTATTTCTATGCATATTGAATTTTGTCATTTACTCCAGGTTTAATCTGTTGAGAAATCTTTCTAAATTACTTGAAGCATTAGCTTCCTTGGTACTAAATATCTTTATTAGAAAATACAGCAAAGAGAAGCCAAAGAAATACTGTAGTTTAGCTTACATCACCGGGAAACCTTTCCTTTTGTAGGGAGAGAAAGGGGTACTAGGAATCAACTCAGGATATTGTGCTAGCCAGACAGGAACTGTGGGACCACCTGAGCAGCTCTCCTTGAAAGAAAAGCGTCTCCATTTTGATTGAGTCTGATCCTATTTCCTTGTATTGTTATGTACAGAGCTGGCTAGGACTTCTGTTTATCCTTCAATTGGCCTTAAGCAATGTGTATTGGTCTAGCTGAGGTGATGGTGATGGTCTTTGAAGGTGGCATGTGTGTTTTCCTGGTAAGCCTGCTGCTCCTTAACGTGAGTTGGGTGGAAACAGGATGGTAGAGCTAATGCTCCGCGCTGTCAGCTGGGATCGAGCCTCGAGATAGAGGCTATGACTTCCTGGGGCTTGAAAGACTACATCAAAGCTGAAGCCCTATACTTCCCAAAACATTAAATACTATATAATGCAGATTACTCTCTCTGCATATCCTCTCTGCATATGGCAGAGATAAATGTAGGCCCCACACCTAGCTCAGCTCACAGTAGTCACCTACTTCCCACAATTCTCAGTCAATCCTTAAGCCACTCCCTCACTGAATAAAAACCTGGGTGAGGCCCTGGGTCGCTCTCTTGGTTCTGGAAAGCCATGTCTTGGCAGGACTTAGAGCCCCTCGACTCCCCAATGATTAAAAATATAATTTAGTGTCCTCATTTTCACCGTGGGCTACATGGAAAGTGGATGGGATTCCAATAATGTAACTTTGGGATTACAAATATTGGTTCCTTGGACTGAGACGACCACCAGGAAGTGTCTCCTACAAGGTACTGTGTCGCTGAGCTAAATCCCTGGCCCCTGGAACAGTTTTAAATATCTGACTTCATTCTTTTCAACAGTAATGATTTCCAACAGGGTGTAACCACCGAGGTACCTAGCAATAGCTCCTTAAGGAGAAAATAAGAGCAGATGCCTGGTATCAAAAACATAAAAATAAGAGAAGGCAGAAAAATGACATTGCAGAAATACTGTTTAGCTGGAGGTGACCCTCACAAAGGTCCTTTTCTCTCTTTTCCCTTAGGGCTGGTCAAGTCAGTGGAAGCATCAAAAATAACATTGTAATCCAAGATAGATCCTGTATTTATTTATTCACACTACTAAATATCTGAAATTTATCTCCTCTGAACCCAAGGGTAAGTTTAATGGAAAGAAATGATCCAATTTCATTGTTGCTCAGTGTTGCAATACAAATAGATATTCAAAATAATTTTCAAAGAAAAGTGGAGCTGCTATTTTTTCTAAAATATCTGAGATGGAAAATAATTTTTACTTGTTTCCCTAAGACTCAGTGTTACTGGGTAATTTGAAATACAGTGCACATTTTGTCCTCAATGCAGGAAAAAGTATGTTTTATGAGAATTAAAATAGTGCTGTGGTCAGGGCAGACCTGAAAAGTGACCATGCATGCATATATATATATATATATATATATATATATATATATATATATATATATATATACAATTTTAATTAAGCCTTTTAAAAGAAAAGTCATTGCCTCTGCCTGATGATCCTTACTGAAAAACAATACTGTATTTTATGTTCTCTTAATACTTTGATTCAAGGAAAAAATATACACATTTTCATCATGACAGCATAAAGAAGTAAAATATACTTCTTGAATTTCTATAACCATTACAGATTTACAAATCCTTAAATCATTGACCTAATAAGGAAATAGAAGTACTCCAATTTCATCACTATTCATTTTTAGCTAGTTTTTAGCTTAATATTGCATACGGATGTTCAAGACTGATCATAAAACATAATTAAGTATTCAGTCCATAATTATGGAGAAAAGGAAGGTATAATGATTTATGTCAACCTATTAATTTATCTTTAACTTTATACTACTGGTATTTTTTAACGTATAATATTGAAAAGTTGAAAATCGGGTAATAAGTTAAAGAAAAGTCATTCCAAATGAATTGAATTGAATGGAGAAAAACAATTTTAAATTTGGAAAAAAACACCAATGACATTTCAAAAACGTGTTACATATTTGCACTGACACTTTTGGGATAAGTGAAGAACAAAAAGCAGGCAAGTGTCTAAATGGACTTAATGTGTAGTCAGAAGAAAGGAAGACTTACTCTTTATATGCCAGTGTGTTCTTTATCCAGACAGATTTACCCTGCTTCTGTGTGTTTCAATTTACACTGACTCAGACACCATCGGTGTCCTTTGTGGGTGTGTGCACAGATGTCAGTGCATGTGTGTGAGTCTATTTGCTCAAAACAGTTTTTAAAATATAGATTAAAACTCTTCATTGTAAATGCTACTTGGAACACATAACCCATCATTTTTTAAACTGGCCTCTATCACCACAAGTTATCTACTCATTACTTTAAGGGTCCTAAATGTCCATTTAGTATTTTTTTGTTTTCAGATAAACCTCTGCATTTTTCTTTCTTCTTCTTCTTCTTTTTTTTTTTTTTTCAGTACCAGAGATTGAACTCAGGACCTTTTGCTTGCCAGGCAAGCACTTAGTCTACTGAGCTATCTTCCTGGCCCTATACCTCTACATTTTTCAGACTGCTTTCTCTTATAGTATATATTGTTGTAGATACTTTAAGTTATACTTTTAATTTCTGAAACAATTTAATCAAAAGAAAAAGAATGGTAAATTTTCCAATGACTCAGTGTAACCTCTCGGTGGATTTAGGAATGGATGAAAGCTGAGGCCTCCTCGTCTCTTCCACTGATATATGCATCAAATACATAGGTCACCATAGATCAAGTTCCTCACACAGAAAGTCAGAAACACTTCCATTTCACTGAGCAACTGAAAAATCTTCCACATCAAATATATGTATATTTGTGTGTGTGTGTGTGTGTGTCTATGTGTGTCTGTGTGTGTGTAAGAGCTTAGCTCCAGGAATAATGCAGAGAAAAAGCATAGAAGTTGGTGCCTGATCAGTTATAGTCTTACGACCACCCCCGGCCACCTTTCACAGATATCAAGCAGCACAAATATTCATTTACCAATTCCTCTTAGAAGACCTAAGAGAGAAAAATAAGACATAGCTTTTCCATTTAGTGTAACAAACATAAAAAATACATTTAAAAAGACAGGAAAGAAAAAGTTGCTTTTTCTTTGGCACTCCTTCTCTTCCTCTTTTTGTCTTCTGGGAGTCAGAAAAAAAATGACATTTAGGCCGTAGATTTGTAATCCAGTACTGTTCTTGCCATGCCGAAACCTGCTGTGAGGCAGAATCCCACCTACAAACAAGGCAATACCAGCAGACAAAGTAACTGTGATTTCATTAGCCAATTACCTAACAGCCTCAACCTTAGTTAGCAGAGCAGAGAGAAAGGTTCTGTTCATTGGGACAGGGCACAAAACCACCAAAGACTTTGTTTTACAGCTCAGTGAAAGCTTTACTACACTGAGACCCACTACCAGGTAGAAACAAACTGCCTGATCAGTTATAGTCTTCCGACCACCCCTGTAACAGATTACAGCTCACAAACAGATCATTGAGAACTGTTCATCTACACCCTTGTGAAATAGTTTTAAGTTTCAGCTTACATAAGTGGCAGCCTTAGAATGAGTGGGAAGCACAGCCTACTGCTCCAGGAGTGAACAGGTCCCTACTGGTGTGCTACTAATAGGGAACCTAGCTTAACATTAACTTTGGCAATCAACAGCCTAGCTACTTGTGAGTAGATGAATAGATAAAGAAAAGTGTGTATATATACAAAATGGAACATTACTCAGTCACAAAGAAGAATTAAATACTGTCATGGTCACCAAAATGGATTGAATGAGTGGACATAAAATAAAGTAAACCAAAAGAGACAAGTAGTACATATTTCTCTCATATATAAGAGCTAAACAAATATAAGACAAATTTAATATGGAGATTTCTAAAGTTTATGGAGAGTGGCATGGAAGGTAAATATTCTTGGTGCCTGCTAATGTATTTGCTATAACTGACTTCTCCTTAGTATACACAATGAATATGTATGAATAAAAATACCAATCTTTTAAAGTAAGACATCAATCTCATGTAAAATAGCATCTAAAAATGCTTATGATTAGATTTAACACAAAGTGGAAGATCTGTATATTGAAAATTAGAAAACATCTTCTAATTGAAAATTAGAAAGCAAGAATTTGACTGGGGGCATGGTGGTACACACCTGTGATCCCAGCACTTGGGAGGCTGTAACAGGAGGATCACTACAAGTCCAGTCTATGCTGTAAGACCCTGTAGACCCTGTCCTAAATACAAAAAACGAGAAAAGAATTTGAATCAGACATAAATGAAAAAATAGCTTATATTTATAGGTTAGAAGACTTAATATTGTTAAAATTTCCACACGACCTCAGTGTTCCACAGACAAAATGTAATTACTGTGAAAATTCCACTGTCATCTTTCACAGTAATAGAAAAATGTCCTAACATATATGTGAAGCTATGAAAGGCATCAAATCAGCACAACAATCTTGACAAAAAAAGAAAAGTGGGAGGTATCAGATAGCTATGGTAATCAAATGGCACAATACTAAAACAAAAACAGTTATATCACCAAAGAAAGTAGCATAGAGGAACCAGAAATAAACCTAAATGTCTATGTTCAGTTGACTTCCGACAAAGTTTCCAACAATACACAACTAGAAAAGCCCAGCTTCTTCAATAAATGAATCTATCCTTCTGGAAACACTGAATCTAGAACAGAAGATTCAAAATGCCCGTTCACTGCTTCGTCAGGAGCCAAATCAAAGTAATGTAAGGATTCACATGCATGGGATAAAACTATAAAACTCCCAAGGATAAAACAAACGGGAAAATATCCATGATATTGGCCTAGGAAAACATTTTGTTTAGTTACCTGAAACACAGATCGCTAAAGAACATTCTAAACAAAATGGGAATGCTTCCAACTGGATGTTTCTGCATAGAAAAGGAAACATGAGTGATAAGACCACCCACGGACTAGGGCCACTGACCTCCAATCATACATTTAATAAAGGACTAATACTCAGAATTCATAAAGGACTCAAACCACTCAGTAACAAAGGAATAACTATCAAAAACACCATATTTGGGTTGTTGACATAATAATTACTCCGAGTTGTTCATTCTATCATGTAGACATGTAGCAGGACATTATATTTTAACTCATAAATATCTACATGTAGATATCCACTGACAAAAAACAAAGTTCAATGCAAATTTTACCTCGACAGTATGCTATACACTATTTCTAAATGTTCTTTGTAAATTAATAAGCAGTTATATTTTAGCATGCTATAATTTCTCAAAATTTTTGTTCCTCTCATATATTTAGTATTTTTCCTGTCTAAATTTACTTTTCTTTACAATTATTTCCTTCTTTAGCTCTTCTTGTCCCCAAATTTATTAACTTACAAACTATGATACATTACATAGTCCATTTCTATGTCTTGATCTCTCTTTGCATTCTGTATAGATTTTACTACTTGGTTTATCTACATTCTTTCCCTGCTTAAGATTTGCATTATGTTTCATGTCCCCCACTTCCATTTTGAACTTCACCTAGATCATATTTATTGAAGATTTTTTCATCCCATGTTGTCGTTCTCCCAGTGCCATCACAAGGAAGAGCCCTGAATGTTGAGCTCACAATTGACCCTGTTGACAGTGAACACTCCTGCACTGCCCCACGTGGACAACGTGGACACCAGACACTCCAGACAATCAGTGCGTGGAACTAAAGTGTCACTGATGTGCTCTCTGCAGTCCCCAGGGTGCTCAGGGCTAGGCACATGTGATCCTGCAGAAAATCAATGCTCATCTCCATTTTATCCTTTTATGTTTCCAAGCAAATGCTCAAAGAGTGTCGCCATTCTCTAGCATTATTGTGGACCTTTTTAGTGAAATTTTCCACTCATCACTTAAGATTAAAACATAAGTTAATAGAGATTTGAGCCTGAGAGAAAAGAATCAGAATGATCATAGCTACTGTAGAAATTAATATTTTTAAACATGATTCCTTCCTCTGTAATATATTTTTCCAACAAATGAAAAGACATATGAATAGCTATGTAAATGTGCTTCAAATAAGACATGTACTCCATATTATCACTTAGAAAATGTTAATAATAATATAGTAGGATAGTTGTAGTTCTAAATCATGAAGCTAGGAAATACAGTTCTTAGCTATGGTAAATTACTGCAAGATCTAAAAACAGCATTCAGGAATTTTAGTCCATTTCCTTCAAATCCATAGATGGCAGATTGGTAACAAATTTAGGCACATTTTGAGAAAAAAATGCATAAACAGGTTTTCTTCCCTCTGAGACAAATCTTGCCAGAATTTTCTTATTGCTTTAGCAAATAATAAGCAGAAATTAATTAATGAATTTTTAAAACATGCTAAATCATATATTTATTGAGTACTATAATTATGAGTCAAGGTCTCACTGTGCAGCTTAGACTCACAGTATATTGTTTATACAGATCCCGTATTTGGTTTATTTCATAATTAAGTCAATGATCCAACTTCTGACAACTGCATAACCAATTTGTCTATGTCCTGAAGAAAGAGAAGTTAATTTCAAAGAGTAATTGACTTCAACGCATTTAAGGAATTACTATTAATTAATAACATGATATACTATACAGTTGTCTTTTTTTTTTTTTTTTTTTTTTTTTTTTTTTTTTTTTTTTTTTTTTTTTTTTTTTTTTTTTTTTTTTTTTTTTTTTTTTTTTTTTTTTTTTTTTTTTTTTTTTTTTTGCAGTACCAGGGATTGATATCAGGACCCTGTGCTTGCCAGCAAGTGCTTATGCTACTGAGCTATCTCCCCAGCCCATAGTTATCTATTTGGGATCAACTTTAAGAGCAGCACAATTGAAAAAATACATTTCAGCTGCCAAGATAGCTCAGTGGACTAAGCATGTCAGGCAAGAGCAGGAATAGGGGTTCAATCCCCAGTCCCTGTTCCAGGTGCACTGAGCCACCCACCAAGTCCAGGTGTGGTGGCACACACCTGGAATCACAATGCCAGGAGGTCAAAAATAAAGGAGTATGACTGCAAGTCAGAGCTGCATCATGAGACCCTGTACAAAATACATAAATTTAGAAAAAGAAAAAAATACATTTCATTATCAAAAATTGAAATAATAGTTTCTATCTGATTAATAGGAATTTAGTGACAAACATGTAATACTATATATCAGAGAAAAAACTTATGACATTCTGCATCTTTTATTTAGTGTTTCAGAAAGTCTTAATTTATATAATCCCATAATACCTTTTTATGTATTTAGTACAGGGTCTGTGGGGTCTCACTATCAGACTTGTAGTGATCCTACTGTTTTCAGCCTTCCAAGTGCTGGGATTATAGGCATACACCACCATGCCCAGTCTCTTTCCCTGTCTCAGCGCAATGGGGCCGGCACAGCATGGCCCAGCACTCTGGGGATCGAACCCCACTCCCTGTGTCTGCCTAAGCAGGCACTTTAATCTGCTGAGCCCCCATAATACTTTTTCACAACACACTTAGAACATGTAGTTCTGTGCAAATAATAACAAAGTGTTCATATTCTACTGACTGGTCATTTCATTCTTCTGCAGGTCATGAGCTAATCCTTTCATCAGAAGCCGAGTACACAAGTCTCCACTGAAACCTTAGCACAAGAAACAGCAGGGGTGGATCACATTGTGGTTATGTATGGGTTCATAGACAGAAAAATGCTCTGCCAGATCAACTTTGTGAGACTCTCAGAAAATGTGTCATATCCACCTTCAGTTCTATGATAACTAGTTGTGCCTACTAAGAGAATGAATGTTAAGGTATGGAAATTAGTAAATAAAGTGAGAAAAAGGCCACCGCCAATCTCAGAGATGAAGTAGGTGGGATGCATCTTGATGTAAGAAAAAATCCAGGTGCTTTGGAATCATTCTGGTAAAGGATAATAAATAAATGAGACTTTGTGATGGCAAAATGTCACTCACAAATCCTTAGTGTAAGATTAAGGGAGAGTTGCATAGGTTTACTAATATTTTATTTAATAATTGTGCTCATTCAGCTGCCTGCAAGAGAACCCGAGAGCAAAACTCAAGCACCCACGTGAGTGAGACTCTCTACTGCATCCTCGCAACTTCTTCTTTTTTTTTTTTTTTTTTTTTTTTTTTTTTTGTCTTTTTGAGACAGGGTCTCACTATGCAGTTCAGGCTGGCCTTAAGCTCACTTTGTAGCTCAGGCTGGTCTCGAACTCACAGCCATCCTCCTGCCTCAGCCTCCCGAGTGCTAGGATTACAGGCATGCGGCACCACGCCCGGCCATCCTCGCAACTTCTGAAACTCACCAGAGCTCTCACCTCAAGAACACAAACCCAGTGAGAATTTCTGAGACTCTCTTCGCCCCGACCCAACCTAGCCTAGCCCTTTGAGTGTGTGGGAGAACTTCTGGCTTCCCTGCAACGCTGGAAAGAGACCCTGAGAGCAAAATTCAGGCATCCATGTGAGTGAGACTGTCTACTGTGACCACTCAACCCCTGCAACTCCCCAAAGCCACTGACCCTAAGCCCGAAAAGCAACTGAAAATGATTGCGACTTTTCCAGCTCCCGATCCAGCCCAGCCCAGCCCAGAGAGTGTGTGGGACAGCTTCGGAGTTCCCCAGTGCTCCCTGGGCCAGAGGCAGAAGAGAAGGGCACTAGCTGGTCACTGTTGTGCCAGAAGGGCTGCAAGAAAAAGGAGCTGAACACAACGGCTAGATACACGCCAGGCCTAACAAGATAAACTCAAACTTGATAGATCTGCCTCCAAATCTCATTACTTGCTAAGGTTATAACTGCAACAAAACTCTGCACCAAAGGTCAGAGGTCAGTGCTATACAAAATGACAAAGACAAAGAGCAAAAGGCAATTTCAGGCCTCGAGTCCACCTGCAACAAGTGCAGAGGACAATACCTCAGCAGAGATGAATGAATTAACACAGTCACAAGCAAAGAAAGAACAGCACAAATGTATAGAGGAACTCATACTAGAATTAACACCTGAAATAAAAAAAGAAATTTCTGAAAACGTAGTTTCACAAGTAAAGATTCAAATGCAGGAATGTATGGGGAAACCAAATGCCTACCAAGAACAAGTGCAGAGAACAATAGTTCAACTGAAACATGAATTAACAGCATTGCAAGCAAGCAAACAACAGCAGAAAGGTAAATAGGAACTCAGCACAGAAATAATTTCTCAAATTAAAAAAGAAATTGTTGAAATCATAGCATCTGAATTAAACAATCAAATATGGACATAGATGGAAGAAACCCAATTTGGAAAAAACTCTGCAATAAGAGAATTAATAGGTACCTCTAAAGAAGACATTGATAAAAAAAAACATAGAGGACATTAGAAATATGACAGATTCCTGAAATGAACAATACAGGAAAGAAACAGATTAAATGAAGCAGAGTCAACGAGATATAGAAGAACTTAAAATCTCAAACATGAGTCTACAAAACCGTTTGAGTGAAAGTGAAGACAGAGTATTAGATCCTGAAGATGCTAGTAGAGCTAGTGAAAAGGTGAAAAAAGATCTCTTAAAAAAAAACTAGGATACAGGAAAAAATAATCCATCACCTGCAAGATGAACAATGTGAGACTAATACGCATTTTTGAGAAAGAAGTCAATACAAATGATATAAAAAGAATATGGGTGGAAATAATAGCAAAAAAATTCCCAAATATTAGGAAAAAATTTAAAATTTAGGTAACCAAAGCACACAGAATGCCAAATAACTTCAACTCAACTAAAAACACAGAAAGACATGTAATAGTCAAGGTCCCAGAAACCCAACACAAGAATATCATACTGAAAGCTGCTAGAGAGAAGAAGTAGATCACATTCAAAGGAAAACTCATCAAATTACAGCTGACTTCTCTACACAAACCATGAAGGCAAGGAGAGCATGGAACAGAGTTCTTCAGGTCCTATATGAAAACAAATTCCAACCCAGACTACTATACCCTGCAAAACTCTCTTTCAGGGTTTGGATGGAGAAGTGAAATATTTCCATGCCAAACAATAAGAGAATCTCATTATGACAAAGCCATCCTTACTCAGGCTACTGAAAAATGTTCTAGAGTGGGACCACAATGACATGACCTCCACGAATGAGAATGGAAGGAACCCACTAAATAGGACAGACAAACACAGGATAAAAAGAGTAAACAACAGCAGGTAAATAACATGACAATCGTAAATCAACACATTTCAAATATAATCATCAAAGTAAATGGACTCAATTAATCAATTAAGAGAAATAGACTGGCACAGTGGATTAAGAAAAATAATCCAACAATATGTAGTATAAAACCAACATACTTAACTCAAAAAGACATTCATAGGATTAAAATCAAAGGACCAAAAACAATACTACATGCCTCAGAAAAAAGCAAGAGTAGAAATTCTGCTCTCAGATAGTGTCAACTTCAAACTGAGGAGGATCAAATGACAGAAAGAAGACCACTATATATTAATTAGGGGAAAAATTCAGGATTGATAAATGTCTATGCACCAAACACAGGAGAACCCAACTACGTAAGACAAATCTTAATGGACATGAAAAACCTAATATCTAAGACTACTGTCTTAACAGGAGACCTTCAGACCCACTTATCTCAAAAATATAGGTCAACCAGACAAAAAATTAGCAAGGAAGTAGCAGAACAGAACCAGAGCTTGGAACAAATGGACTTGGTGGACATATACAGTGTTCTATCCAACCACAGCTGAATACACATTTTTTTCAGCTGCAAACGGGTCATTTTCTAAAATACACCACATGCTACTCCATAAGTCATGCATATATGTGTTCAAGAAAACAGAAATTATCCCATGCCTATTATCTGACCACAGTACAATGAGACTGGAAATAAATGACAAAAGAAACCTGAAAAACCCTCTAAATTCATGGAAATTGAAGAACATGCTAATCAGCAATCAATGGGTGACAGAAGAAATTAAACAAGAAATTCAATGAAAATTTAACCACAACTTACCAGAATTGATGGGATGCGATGAAAGCTATTCTTACAGAGAAAATCATAGTTATGAACTCACTCATTAGGAAAACAGAATGGGAACAAACAAACACCATAATGTTGCACCTCCGACCTCTAGAAAAGGAAGAGCAAACCAAACCCAGAACCGAAAGACAGGAAGAAATCATAATGATTAGAGCAGAAATTAATTCAATTGAGATGAAGAAAACAGTTCAAAGAATTCACAAATCAAAACATTGCTACTTTGAAAGACTAAATAAAATTGATAAAGCCCTGACTAACATCATTAAAAGAAGAAAGAAAAAATTCAAATACAAGCAATAAGGAATGAAAAGAGTGACATCACATAAGACACACTGGAAATTCAGAACATTATCAATAGCTACTTTGAAAATCTTTACCTTCACAAAATAGAAGACACAGAAAAAAATGGACAGATACTTCACAAGGTAAAAATTACCAATACTGAATGAAGAAGATAGAACAACCCTCAATAACCCTATAACAGCCAATAAAATACTAAATGTAACAAAAAGCCTGCCGAGAAAGAAAAGTCCAGGACCTGATGGATTCACGGCTGAATTCTACAAGGAATTTAGAGAAGTTATCATCACTACACTCCTCAAACTTTTCAATGAAATTGAGAAAAAAAGCAGTCCTCCCAAAATCATTTCTGGAGGCAAGTATTGTACTGATTCCAAAACCAGGGAAAGACACAAATAAAAAAGAAAACTATAGGCCAATCTCGCTCATGAACATAGATGCAAAAATCTTCAATAAAATCCTAGCAAATAGAATACAGAAAATAATTAAGAAGATCATATATCATAACCAGGTAGGATTCTTTCCAGGGATGCAAGGATAGTTCAATCTTTGAAAATCTATAAATGTAATACACTATATTAATAGACTGAAATCTAAAAACCACATGATCATCTCAATTGATGCACAAAAAGCTTTTCACAAAGTCCAACACTTATTCATGTTCAAAGTTCTACAGAAAATTTGAATAGAAGGCCTTTAGTAAAATTTGAAAAAAGCCGTCTATGACAACACAACAGCTAATATAATTTGAAATGGGAAAAAACTGAAATCTTTTACTCACAGATCTGGTGCAATAAAAGGATGTCCTCTATCACCCCTACTATTCAATGCAGTTTTAGTATCATTAGCTACAGTGATTAGACAAGAGCGAAAAATAAAAGGAATAAGAATAAAGAAGTTCAATTATCACTATTTGCAGATGATATGATACTTTACATAGAATACCAAAAAAACTCCACCAAGAAGCTTCGTGAACTGATACACTAATTCACTAGCTTAGCAGGATACAAAGCCAATACTCAAAAGTCAATAGTATTCCTATACACAGACAACAGACACACTGAGAGGGTAACTGTAGAAATAACACCTTTTACAATAGCACCACGAAAAATGAAACACCTTGGAATTCACTTATCCAATGAAGTCAAAGATCTTTTCATGGAAAGTTATAGTACCCTAAGAAAAGAGATTGTAGAGTATGTCAGAAAATTGAAAGATATTTCCTGCTCTTGAATGGGATACATATACATCGCGAAGATCGCCATACTCCCAAAATTGTTGTACAGATTTAGTGCAGTCCCTATCAAACTATGACAAACATAGTTCTAAGACCTAGAAAAATAGTTCCTAAAATTTATTTGGAACCACAAAAAATGTAGACTAGCAAAGGCAATCCTGGCCAACGAAGACAAGGCTGGAGGCATCACAATTCCTGACTTGCAATTATACTACAAAGCTACTGTGATAAAATCAGCATGATATTGGCAACAAAATAGACCTGAGGATCAATGGAATAGATTAGAAGACGCAGGGGCATCTACGATCACACTCAGCCATCTGATCTTCAACACAGGGGCCAAACGAGCTCACTGGAAGAAAGATAACCTCTTTAACAAACCGTGCTGAGAAAACTGGCTTCCTACATGCTGAAAACTACAACTTGACCCATGTCAATCACCACACACTAAGCTAATATCACAATGGATTAAAGATCTAAACATTAAAACAGAAATACTCAATCTCCTGAAAGAGAAAGTAGGAGGAACTCTTGAAGACATAGGGGTAAGCAAAGAGTTCATGAACAAGCAGGTATTCGCATGGAAACACTTGAAAGAATTAACAACTGGGAACACCAGTTATTGAGAAGGTTTTGCACCTCAAAAGAAATTACCAACAAAGTAAAGATACATCCCACAAATTTTGAAAGTATCTTAACTAATAAGCACTTAGGCAAAGGTCTGTTCTCTTGAATATATAAAGAACTAAGGTATATTGGGGCCTTCAAATTTAAAAACCCAATCCAGAAATTGGCATATGAGAGGAATACACACTTCCCAGAGGATGAAATTAAAGAAGTGAATAAATATATGAAAAACTGCTCCATATCGGTAACCATCCTTGAAATGCAAGTTAAAACAACACTGAGATACCATCTCACTCCAGACAGAATGGCTATCATAAGGAAATCAACCAACAACAAATGTTGGAGAGGATGTGGGGAAAAGGGAACACTTCGCCAGTGCTGGTGGGAATGCAGACTCGTGCAACCGTTGTGGAGATCAGTGTGGAGACTCCTCACAAAACTATGACTGGAAATCCCATTCAAACCAGCTATCCCCCTACGGGGAATTTTCCCAGATGAACTGAAAACATGTATGTGTAGCTATGTTTATTGTAGCACAATTATGTGATTGCTAAATCTTGGAAACAACCAAGATGCCCATCACATGAGGAATGGTTGAAAAAGATGTGGTATTTTTATACAATGGAGTATTACTCAGCCACAAAGGACAATAAACTTGAAGCCTTTATACTTAAGTGGATGCCTCTCAAACATATGCTCATAAGTACAATAAACCAGACCCACATGTGTAAATATCATATAGTCTCCCTAATATAAGAAATCAAAAGAAGAAATACAAATAGAAAGGTATAGCACACCTAAAAGGAATTTAGTCAGATAGTTAGGGTAAACTGAACTACATATGTTGCAGGGTAATAATCAGCTTCTCTTCTGGGTGGTTAACAACCTAAGTTTGCAGATCGAAAGTTGGAGAAATGGAAGGACTGCAAGGTCATCAAACATTTTGGCCCTATCCTTTCAAGGTCAGTGAAGACTCAGAACATCGGAAAACCTGTACTGTAACATCATGGAACGAGTGGTGCCCCACATTTTCCAATCAAGGAGATAATGGAGCCACAGAGGAATCTGATAAGGGATCTACAGTGTGCCTAAGGAGAGTCACATGGAGAGAAAACTTTCTCTCAGGCTTTCACAGAGAGCAAATAGGTCAAACAATGGCAGTGACTCATCCACCTGGATGACACTGACAAAAGATCTACAAAGTGATGTACAGGGTTACAGGATAAACTCTGAGGGGAATTGACTGACCTCATCAGATACAAAAGTTACATTTTTTTTGTTATGTAGGTCTTTTTGTTTATCTTGGTCTTTACCATCAAGCAGAAAAGCAGAAAAGGAAGTGTATAAAATAAAGCCATAATAATATGCTGAGCTGTAAATCGCTCTAGTCCACAACTTCTTTGGATAATCCACTAGTTTTTTGGACTGCTGGACTGTTTTGGATTGTTTTGCTGAATTCCAACACCTATAATAATTGAATGACAATAGAATACCCATCTCTGACAGGACTAATTAAAAAAGAGGATACAAGGAATGATCATTCTGTATATGTGTATACAGTACTTTTGAGTAATTCTATACAAAGCAAGATTTGCACTAATAGTGTTTGGACAGGATATACTGTCTGTTTCTTGTACTATGGATAACCACTAGAAAGATATCAATGTAAAAAATATTAATTACTGAAACTGTAGTATAATTCAGCTTTTAAAACACATAGGTATACAGCTATATTCTCTTAATTCAATGAATAGAAGCATGTGTTCTAACAGTGTTTGTAAATAGAATATCATGTCTGTACGTTGTACAACAATTAACCACTAAGAAAACAATATGCAGTGTATTAATTATTGAATCCGTTCTACTAATTTGAAATAAAACTGTCTCATTGCTATTTATTCTTCAAATTAAATTATGGAAAAAAATATATTCATTCATTTCTACCAGGAAAACTCATTTCATTAAATCACACACACACACACACACACACACACACACACACACACAGATGCATACACACACACACACACACACACACACACACTCACACAAGCCTATATAGTTGATTAACCTAAGGTTCATTCAGTGTCTTTCCCTATTCATTCCTTTCCTTCTCTCTTCCCTGATGATCAAATTTCTTATTACTGCATTTTTAATCCCTCCAGCAGTTTGCATGTTTTCCTATTCCAGCTCTTAACATCTATTAAGATGAATTATGTATAATTCAGCACATCTTACCTATACTTCTAGAGGAACCACACCACTATTCTTTTTTGAATGATAAATGAAAACATAGAAATGTATATATTAAGGTGCATTATATAATATTTTGATAGCTCTATGGAATTTATAATGTTTACATGAAGTTAATTTATCTTTATTCTCAGAGATTATCCTTTATTAATTTTGACAATATTTAAAAACCAATCTTGTAGCTTTTCAAAATATACAACACACTACTGTGCTCTCTAAAAATCCAATAATGCCAATGTTGTTCTTATCCCCCTAAATGATCACTCTTTGAGTTCTGTGTTGGAAGTAGATTAAAAGTATCAATGAAGGGCACGACCAGATGGCTCAGCGGAGTAAAGCACCTGTGTAGAGTACATCAGCCAGGGTTCAATCCCATTGTGGTGTGCCAGCCCTTCCACCAGGGTACACTGATACTATGATTGAGACTAGACATGATGATGTCCATTTGTAGTCCCAGCTCTTGGGAGGCTGAAAGCAGGAGAATCACTACAAGTCCAGTCTACATAGCGAGACCCTGTAGACCCTGTACACTAAAAAACAATCAAGGGCCAGGGAGATGCTCAGTGAAATAAACACTTCCCTGGCAAGTGCAAGAGCCTCAGTTCAATGCCCAGTTTTTCAAAACAAAAAAAAATCAATTAAATTATTCTCTTTCCCATGGTATTTTATTAAAAACTTTTGCAACTTTCATATTATTCATGATCTTGCTAAATCAAATATTTTAGATCTCATGTTTTATAATTCCTTTTGCCCTATATGACCCACCTTTCCTAACTTAATTGTTGTCCCTCAAGTAGACCAGACTCCTAGTAGATATTTTGTTAGCTGAAACGTTTCCCCCCTTGTGTCTCACTTCAGATCTCACAATCTCCTCAGGATACTTATAATCATCACCCCAATCCAAATAGCCCCCAGTCCCAGTTTTCTTTTGTATCCTTTGCTTACATGTTTTATTATAATTTTTATCAACATCTGCCAGTAACTTGGTCATTTTAAGTGCTTGTTTTTCTCCTTAAAAAAAGAAAATCTGTTCTTGTCCAAGTCTAACTTCCAAAAGTGACAGAAACACTTTTAGGTCTATAGTTATTGTGGGTAAGGTATGCACATTTTTCAATAGGAAATTTTTACTGAATGTCTTAATCATAAAATTCTTAAGAAAAAGTTACAAACCTGAAATATTGTCATACATTTGGAAGACTAGAAAATGAGAGCATAAAATCCCAGAACCCCAGGAGTGCTGTGCCATCCACCAACACATGATGTTTTGGTGCACGCCTGTAATCCCACTGCTGGGGTTCCTGAGACAGGAGGATTACTATGAGTATGACCTGTACCAAATAAATAAAAGGCAGGCTCTGCCTGCCTAGGAGGAAAAATATTTTGTCTATGTAGAGCAACAAAACCATGTATAATTTCAAAAACTAAGCCATTTTTTATTTATTTGTTTGCTTGCTTAGGAGGAGAAGAAGAGTCAATAGTAATTGTATTCTGAAATGTCACCTTGAGAATTTAAAGTGTGGTGTATGATGGAGAAGGTGAAACATAATAATAACCATCCAGGAAAAAATCAAATACAATCAAAATACTCCTGAGGCAGGAAGCTCCAGAGGTCATAATAGTTATCACAAATGAAAATTTAGAAGAAAAAGCATTTCATCACGTTCTGATATAAACAACAAAGTGCTCCACATGAGCATAATAATTTATCCCACATATTTTAATTTATAATTCACTATTTGCATTATATCACTGTTGAATTCATACTATGAGGCACAGAGTTTACATATATGCATAGCTTTGCTTGTACAGATTGCCTTACATTTTGCTCCGAGTTCGACTAATGATGGCATCAAGTGAAAGGTATATTTTGCCTATGTCCTAAAATGTTGGGCCAGGTAGCTAGTTTGGCAACGTAAGCACCTGCCTGTCAACAGCAAAGTCCTGAGTTTTATCCCCCACACCAGATAAGTAAATAAATGTGGCAAACAGACTCAATCAATAGGCTTGTTTCTGACAACTTTTCTCATATCCACATATGAGACTTATGTTGAGAACTAAACACATCTATTTTAACCTTAAGTTTTATATAGGTCTCTTTGATAATATGCTTACATCACAAATGTTAGTTGTAGAGATGCACATGCACATTTATTATATACCTATGGGAAAGTTCTAGTATCAAAATGAAATGATTTGTGCCAATTACTATCTACGTCTGAGACCTCACACTCTACATGCCTTGCCTGTATGCACATATTTCCCTGACAAAGTTTATCTTTAACATTCTTAAAGACTAAGAATATTCAGATAAGATGCACTTGAGAGAACACTTAGCTAATAGCAACAGAATTTCATCATAATGAACTCACAACTCTTACCTTTCTCTTTTTTACTTTTATTTTTTAAGACAGGGTCTCAATATGGACTCACTACGTAGGCTGCCCTTTAACTCCTGGTCATCTCCAGCCCCAGCTTCCCATGTGCTGGAGCAGGACGTGTGTGTCATCACTTCTGGATGCCTCTGTTTCCTAAAACCAATGAATTTAACATTCAAGTAACTTATATAGATTTTTCTCTGCTCCTTTTAACAGTTTCCTCTTGCTTCAACAACTTTGTGCTCATAATTTATTGTGACATGTATTTCCTTTACAGTGTTTTGCTGTTCCCAAATAAATAACATGATATTTCGAAGAATCTCTCTTTGTATGTTATTTATTTAGGCCGATATGTAATTTGGTTTTCAACTGATCAGAATCAAAGGAAAATAAAAATTACCATCAGGTAAAAAAAAAAGACATGTCCATCTAGTCTATTTGGGCAAGATAGTGTTTCTAAACTTGCAATGTGTAAACATATCTGGGTTTCTTTTTTATTAATTCATGCCTATTTGTAAAAAGAAAATAGCCTAGAATTTTTGTGCTACAAAGTATAAAAAGTATTATTTTTAATTTTAATTTTATTTTATTTTGTAGAGTAAAAACAGAGACAAAACAAATATTAAAAAGATACAACAATGCATATGTTGCAGATTTTCAAAACAGGAATAGCTAATTAACAATGGTTATGTTATCTATTTATATCATCAAATATAGTTATACAACATTGTAGAAATAACTGAATATTGGTCTTCTGTTCAATAAATCTTAATTTTTTGCCTTTTTATATTTTAATTTATTTTGTTGTTATTGCTGTTGTTTTGTTTTGTTTTTATAATTATTGAGGAGTCAAGGGGCCCTAAGTCCAGCCATAAAGATGGCTTTCTGGAAAAAAGAGGTTAGGCCAGGGATGCACCCAGGTTTTATTCAGTGGAGGAGGAGTGGCTTGAGAGAAAATGACTGAGAATTGTGGGAAGTAGGCGAGTTCTGTGAGGTAAGTTAGGTAGGTGGCCTATATTTATCTCTGCCATAAGCAGAGAGGATACGTAGAGAAAATAATCCATATTATGCTACTGAAATAGCAGCTAATGTTTTGGAGGTCTGGTACTTCAGCTCTCATGTAACCTTTCAAGCCCCAGGAAGTCCCAGCCTCTATCTCAAGACTCTATTCTGGCCGACAGTATGTAGCATTGGTTCTTCATCCTGTCTCAACTTGATCCACCATAAAGAGCAGCAGGTGTAGGTTACCAGGGAAACACTCAAGCCACCTTCAAAGACTACCAGCACTTCAGCTAGACCAATATAGATTGCTTAAGGCCAACTGAAAGATGAAGAGAAGTTATAGCCAGCTCTGTACATTTTAATACAAGAAAATAGGGTCAGGCTCAGTCAAAATGGAGACAATCACTCTTCTTTCAAGGAGAATTGCTCAGGTGGTCCTCCACAGTTCCCTCTCCTTTGTTTTGAAGAAGCTGGATCAGTGTCAATCATGGCTGTATAGTCAGTAACTGTTGTCAGACTGACAATCCTCTGTGACACAGTTTAGTGAGAATTATTATAAACAAGAGAATAAATGCCTCAATTCCAATATAAAACCAAAAAGTTAATTATGGACTACTGGACTATTTGGGAGTATTTTGCTGAACTCACACACCCATAATATTTAATTGACAAAACTAAACAAAAAAGGGAATACAAATGAATGACCATTTTGTATCTGTATATTCAAAATTGTTAAGATAGATATACAGCTACATTCTCTTAATTCAATGAATAGAGGGATCTATTTTAATAGTATTTGTAAATAAAATATCATGTCTGCATCTTGTGCAACAATTAACCACTAAGAAAACAATATGTAATGTATTAATTATTGAAACTGTCCTACTAATTTGATCTGAAAATGTCTCATTGCTATTTGTTTCTCAATAAAAACATGAAAAATAAAAAATAATAGATGTAATATTCCAAAACAATGTGAATTAGGAAAATGAGTAGACATTGCAAAGTGTATTTTTGCACTTCTGATTATGCCTCTTGAAATGAACACAGTTTCTAAGGGGAAAAAAAAAAAGTGAACTTTGAGAATAAGGAATTCAACTGCTCTGTAGCATCAGAAAACTTATCCTAGTCTTTAATCTAGGCATTAAAAGTGGCCATTTGCTGTGACATTAACGATGCCTTTCTCTAAAGAATATCTATATCCATCTATTTGATGGATAGCTCCTTGGGTATGTTTCTTGATTAATCCCCAAGGATGAAGATTTTTGTTATGTGGTAATGGGGTGATACAAAAGCTGGTCATATTATAGTGACATTTTCAACCTTGTTGTCATTGTAAACTTTCAATTTGATCTTCCATCCAAAGGATGGAGGTTTCTAGAATGCTTGCTTAGGTTATTAACTTAATATTGATATTCTGCTGAATTTCCCTCTGTCACCAGAAATACTTGTCCAGTTGTTTACATGGTAAACAGTTAATATAGAATGAGCTAACATCATAGAGTCAATAACTGAACAGGCTATCAAAATCATCAAGGAGGTTATCCCTACTATAATAAACCCAAGCATCCTTTTGGTCCAATTGATACACCTTTTAGTGAATGTCTCTACCAAGAAAGAATTAAGTGAATGACACAATCTCTCTGTTAGACTGACTGGAAGCCAAACTCCAGGCATCCTGCCCATGATCACCAGTGGATATTCAGGATGGACATTCAGGCATGGTACGATGGATCAGATAGCAATTAGTACATGAGAATATATTAGGTTGCTGCTCTATCTTTCTTTTTAATAGTATTTGAGGACTATGTGTGTATATGTTTACTATTATGTAACTATGTCCTCATAGCACTACTTCAACTTTTCCTCCAACTATCAGCAGCAGATGCCCAGCCTGCAGAAGTCCACCATGAAAAGGTAGGGCTAGATTCCATAAATGTATATCATATAGACCCAGTTTTCTCTATGATAATGAATCTGGAGATGGTAGGATTGAGGTCTCCATCTGACCATATGACATTGGACAAGACTTCTGAGGTCATGATATAGTCAGGAGAGTCTAAAAAGTAAATCTCATGCCAGTCTCAGTCTTTTCTGAGAAGAAATCCTCTGGGAGAATAATTCACAAGGTAATAATTAAAGTTACATACAGCCTGTCCATGGTATGGATCCCTGCAAGTCTGCCAGGGGCCCAGATCACCTTTGAGATGAGAGGCGTGTGCTTCTGGAGTATAGGTAGATATGGTAGGTTTAAGATCTCTTACAAGGCTATCAACCAAGGCGATAGAATTTAAGGTCAATTAAAGGATTGATAAATAAATCCAATTATCCTTTAAACAGTTGTTCTTCCCAAGTCTGATCTGCAGCTAATATGAAAAGGTTAGCATCTTATTGTAGATGGGCTACACAGAAAGGAAGACATACAAAATGAGATGTAATACTAAGCTTAGTTTGGTCTTGTAAATGCATTAAAATTTGTAGGCCAGGCCAAATGATACATCTAGGGGTATTGCTTTGCCTGTCCATCCATGTAAGAGATCTAAGCCAGGATACATTAGGTATGTAGGCCCAATACACTTCTCCTTGAACTACGTGAGTACCCAGAGAAGCTGCTATAAGATTAGGCACAGTAAAGAGAATGTTATCAGTGATTGAACCAAACCTGGGTTGTTGACTAGGTGGCAAGCCTCATGAATGGTCTGCTGCAGGCCTTTCCATGATGACAGGATGGATGTGCTGTCAGGTTCATTGCCTGAGGTCTTGGCAGAGAACTTGATGTGTTGTGTACATGGGTTGGATTCTGGCTATAGATTGCTCTGATGGTCATGATGTTTCTTGATTTTCTCTAAATTGGTCATGTAAGGTCCAGTGGATTACCCAAGGTGATTTTGGTTACTGGTCTTCATGTTGAGAAAGTCATGTGTTCTGGCCACGTTGAGCACCAGTTGTAGGAGTCCCCTCCAAATGCTCATCTTGGTACAAGAGGTCAATATTTGTAATCCTAAAGATACATTATTGGAATCCCACCAAGTTAATTCCAATCTACCACTCCTAGTGCAAACATGGTAAAAGTAAAGACTCTAAAACACATTTATAACCATTGAGGAACCAAGGGGCCCTAATTCTAGCCACAAAAGCCATTGCTTTCCAGAACAAAAAGCTGTTTTAATTTATTTTAAACAGAATGTAATAATTGATAAGACATTAAAAGTGGTACACATTTTTATGTTTTATTTTATTTGTTTATTTACTTATTTAAATATTGTACTTTAGGAAAGGGTCTACAGGGTGTTCAGGGTCTCACTACTAGATTGGACTTGTACTGATCCACCTGTTTACAGCATCCCAAGAGCTGGGATTACACGTGTGCACACTACACCCAGTCTCAGTTGTCTTCTCAGCACACCCTGGGCACGGGTCTGGTAAAGCAGGCCAAGGGATCTAACCCTTGGCCCCTGTGCCTGCTTGCAGATGCTTTAATCCACTGAGCTACTTGGCAGTATCTATTTTTTTAAAAATTTTTTTCTAATAGTAGACAGTCTTATTTATTTTTATATTAATTTTAATGAGAAAGAAATACCAATGAGACAGTTTCAAAACAGGTTAGTAGGACAGTTACAAAAATTAATACGTTATATGTTGTTATCTTCATAGTAGTTATTCAAAGTACAAGATGCAGACATGTTATCTTGTCTAAACCCTGTTAGTACAAATCTTTCTTCTCATTGAAATAAGGGAAAGTAGCTATATATATATATATATATATATATATATATATATATATATATATATATATATATATATATATATAGCTATCCTACCTATCCTACCTATTTTGTATATACAGATATATATTTTTTTTCACTACAGAATGATACTTCATTTACTTATTTATTTATTTATTTTGGCAGAACCAGGGATTGAACTCAGACCCTTGTGCTTGCTAAGGAAGCACTTATTCTACTGAGCCATCTCCCCAGCCCTTGGTTCTTCAGTTATATCGCCTTTTGTTGTTCAGTTTAGTCAGAGATGGGTGTTTCATTGTTATTCAAATATTATAGGTATTTGAATTCAGCAAAATAACCCAATATAGTCCAATAGTCCATAATGGTTGTGGGTTATCATCAGAACCGCCAAGATCAGAAGTTGTTGATTTGCGCCTTATACAGCTCATTATATTAATATGGCTTTACCTTTTTATACCTCATGTATATATTTTTTTGCTGGATGGTTAAGACCAAGTTAAAGCAAGATCTTATAACTAAAAATGTAACATTTTATCTGGCAAGTTCAATCAAATCCCCTCAGGATTTACCCTGAGACCCTGTACAACAGTTTGCAGATCCTTTTTTTAGTGTCAGCCATGTGGATGAATCATGGACTTTGCTTGACCACTTTGCTCTCTGTGAAAGCCTTAGAGAATGTTTTCTTTCTGGATGACTCTCCTTAGGTCTACTATACATCATCTATCACTTTCCTCTGTGGCTCCATAATATCCTTGATCAGAAAATTGGGGACACTACTAAGTTTCAGGATGTTACAGTACAGGTCCTCTTATGCCCTGAGTCCTCACTGGCCTTGAAAATCAACTTGAGAGATATTCAACCATGGGTTTTGTACTATGCATTGTTGTCCTTAATATAGTTGCTCAGATCACAGTTATCAGCATACAGTTAGTCAAGACAAAAATTTTAAAGATTTATCAACTATCTTATTAAAATGCTGATTTAGTAGGTGTAGAGTGAGACCAAACATTCAGAATTTCTTGCAATTTTGATAATGATGGCAATGATACTAGTTAGAACCACACGTAATATGATATTTGAACTGCTGATTACCAGTTTAAAGACTAAAACGCTCTGTGTTTAAATTTTACTGTTAATCTGGATAGAAGAACTGGAAAGTCTTATAAAATAGTGTTTTAAAAATAATGAATAATGATCAAAAGATGGATCCATTCTTTCTATTACATGAAAAAATTCATACATAAATTAATTTGTACCAAGAAGTAGAGTTGTTTTTTTCTTTTTTTTTTCACGCAACCAGGGATTGAACTCAGGCCCTTGTGCTTGCCAAGGAAGCATTTGTTCTACTGAGCTATCTCTCCGGCCCAATTTGTACCAAGAAATGAAACTTTGAAATTCATCTTGTGCACTATTTGACTGATTTCACTGTAGACATTCTTGGATTTCCATTTTTACTTGGAAATTTCCATTGGAATCAAAAACACAAAGAGCCTCTGATGAGTTTGGTATCCTGAGGTGATCGTAGTCTTCACTGGACAGCTGATTATTCCTGACAGATACTAACTTATTAGAAACAATAATTTCTCCCCAAGTTGGTACATGGTGACATTCAGCTTTTCCACAAAGAGCATTTTGTTTAAATCTTCATTTGATGTCAAATCTTTTGTGATAATGTGGAAAGGAATGTGTATTATTGTAATAGAAAATACCAGGCCTCTGACAAAGCTGGCCAGGATTTTAACACCAAGGGATCTGAACCCAAGATGTTCTATCTTCATGAAATTATAAGAGGAAAGCTATATGTCCAGAGCCAGCAACTGTCATCTATTGAGCTAAAACAGAACAGAATATATATTCCTGGGATTAGGAGATTTATTTATTCTGTTTCAGAAGCTGGGGGTATACTCATGCCATGACTCAGCACTGTGCCACAAGGGAAAGATAACCTGATTTAACATATGACTTGAAAAGAGATTTCTATGTTGTGTTCCTGCCTCACTATGACATGATCACATTCCACTTTAGAGAGCATACCATGACAGCCGAAGTGATACACAGGGAACTGAGGCTCTTTGTTTAAAAAAAAAATCTTGTCTATCAAGGGTTTTATTTTCTATGTCCCCTGACATAATTCTTTTGCCCCAGAAAATTTCACTTACTATTTTAATAGTCACTGGGAGTAAAACAAAGAAAAAACCATCCTCAGATGTTTCCTATGAACTCACAAGGGATACCCCCACTGAAGGTGCTCACTGGGGTTCTTAGTTAGGCCATATCACTTACCATGGTCTCTGAAACCAAAGGCAACAATTTCAGGTGGAGAAAGCTCCACCCTTACTTTCTACTCATTGTATCATTTTATTATTGAAGAAGAAAAAATGAGGATATTACATTCCTCCAATTTGCTATCCTGAAGAGTATTCTTGGCTTTTCTTTTTACCTGCTGAAAACTATTGCTAAGATTTCAGAATCTGCCCTTACATTTTTTTGCCTTTTTCTAATAAACCAAAGGATTCTTCTTATTATAATGACTGAGAAAAGACTTATACCTTCCTTCCAAATATTAAAATATTTCAATGCAAATGATGTCTTTTTTGAATAATCCAAAATTACTATGACAATAATAAATTAATATTAAGAAGAATTATCTCTCTTTGAGACACTAGAGAACAATGGTAATTAACTGCCCAAAGATGCAGAAATGAATCTGGTTGGTATAGGATTTAAAGACATTTATTGCTTATACTTTTTTGTGAACTGTCTTGAACAATTCATGTCCTATTAGGCTTTTGTTGTTGCAAATTTATCTGACTTTCACTTGGAAGGATTTTCTTTCGTGCATACCATTAGATACTCCATGTAAAAATCTCTAAGCCTGAGGCAAAGTTTCATGCTGACTTTTTTTTCAGAAAGCCTTTCTTTCCATGTGTACTTTCATCTTAATCCTTGGGCTTACATATAAATTTAATAAGACCAGACATTTTCCCACAGTTTTTCACCTCTATCCGGTATAAGGGTTGCTAATTTGGATTAAGTATTTTTTTAACTGATAGTTCTTAAAAGCACTTTGTTTCCTTGATAGGATATTGTCAGAGACTCATTCTTGTGACAACAAATCCCAATATCAATTTCATATAAATTCTTTTGTGATTTATTTGTTCTAAAATACTTTAGCAGAGTACATTTCTGGGTAGGCTGGTATTAGACAGGATTAAATTTTGTCTTGGGTTTCTTGGTACCTTTATTTATTTATTTATTCATTTAAGGAATACAAAATAGTTTTTTTAAAAAAACAAAAACAAGAAAACCCCAGCCCCTGAGACCGGCCAGAGACAGCGCGGCCGACTCCGCCATCCTGCTCCATCCCGCCAGCCCCCGCCCAGCCCTTGAGACGGGCCAGAGACAGCGCAGCCGATACCGCCATCCTGCTCCATCCCTCCAGTCCCCGCCCAGCCCTTGAGATGGGCCAGAGACAGCGCGGCCCACTCTGCCATCATGCTCCATCCCGCCCGCCCCGCCGAGCCCCTGAGACCGGCCAAAGAGCGTGGCCGACTCCGCCATTCTGCTCCATCCTGCCCGCGCCTGCCCAGCCCCAGAGACCAGCCTGAGACAGTGGCTGACTCCAGCAGCCTCCTCGATCCCGCGCCAAGCTCTCCCAGCGAGAGCGAATTTACAAGACCCACCAAGTTTCCCAGAACAGTGAGAGTGTGGTGAGTCTGAGGGAGAGCCTTTGGCTTCTTCCCACACGCGCTACGCGGATCCCTGTCCCCAACCCCTCCAAGCCAGTGACTGGCATGAAACCTCAGGACCCACTCACCAACACCTCCCCGGATCCCGTGACCTAAAGCCCACTGATTGAGTGGGAATTTCCCCGATTCTCTGGGCAGCAAAGGTCAGTGAGTGTAGAACCTCAGGCCCATCGCGCCTAAGATACATTTCCCAGGGATTAAGCTGCCTGTCACCTCCCGTGGCCCGGTGACAGCTCCAGGCACAATGTGCCAGAGAAGCACTTCCAGGTGATTACTGGTCCCACCCCACAGCCACAGACCCAGTGCAGGTCGGCCTGGAGTGACAACTCCTAGCCTGCCACACCGGAGGGACATTTCTCAGCAATCCACAGTCCCACGCTACGGACCGAAACCCAGCACAGCCTGGCCTATGAGTGAGGGCTCCAGGCTCACTGCACCAGAGGGACCTTTCCCAGCCTTCTCGGGTTACGGCCTATAGACCCAGACCCAGCACAAGCTGGCCGGCTCAGTACATCCTACTCAGTGAATAAGATCACCCATTATACTTTTGTGAGCCCAGAAAACCCACCAAAGCCCAGGCCCACCCACCTGGGGAACGACCTGCCTGACACAGGAGGGCTGACCCGGGAACCAACATAGTGGAACCAAAGGAGCTGCAGCAAAAAAGGAACTGAACACAACAGCTAGACCCAGGAGAGGCATACCTGGAAAATCTCAAACTTAATAGACTGGCACCCGAATCTCATAACAAGCTAAGGTTATAGCTGCACCAAAGCTCTACACCAAAGATCAAAGATCAGTGCTATACAAAATGACAAACCCAGACCTCGAGTCCAGCAGGAATGGAAGAGGACACTAGCTCAGCTGCAACGAATGAACTAACAGATACAGCAGCAAAGGAACAACAGCAGAAAGCTATAGAGGAAATAAAACGAGAAGTAATTCCCCAATTTAAAAAAGAAATATTTGAATACATAGAATCTGAAATAAAGAATGAATTCCAGAAACATTGGGTGGAAAAACGATGCTCAACCAGAACAAGTGCAGAGAGCACTATTC
>PVKA01012412.1:0-21713 GCA_004027165.1 Ctenomys sociabilis
TCTGGCCGGTCTCCTTCAGCAGGTTTTTAAAGCTAGTAGTTAATTGGTAGGATTCTCACCCTGACTAAGTAAACATTCTGATACCTGTAAACTAAGCAACTGCATTGAAGTTAGTGATGTGTAATATTAGGGCCATACTTAGAATGCCTGTCACTCTGGTCTTCTAAATATGTGCTGCTTTTAATGTCATATCAGTTATTGCTATACTGCCTCTCAAGTAAATGTTTGTTTAAAAAAATAGTGCAACAAATTAAAGCAAGAGACAAGAAAAAAAATAATGACTGTGAATGCTGCATATTACAATCCTACACATTTCTTAGTTTTCTAATTTTACTTTTAATACAATATATTCACATACATATACACACATTTGTTTCTAATTCTTTAAAGCAGTTAACACAAGGACAACTTCACTGGAGCTACTGATGAGAGATCAGCCTCTGATAAAATTCAAGGCACAGGAATCTGAACTCACTTATGGAATCCAGAAATAACCTGCATAGCCCATCGAGTCGTATGGTGTGGTCAACGTCAGCTCTCACAATGCATGATGGATGCTTTTATATATCTGTTGCATATGAGAAATCAGTAGCTAACTGGTAAGAAAATTACCTGTCAGTTTCCAGGAAGAACAGATGCGATAAGAAAGCCAGACTGCTGTAAAAATTGTAACAAATAGGACTTATTAGGTTTTGGATAGTGGTCTGTTGAAGCTAAAAGTTTACTTTAAACAACTTTTTATTAGTCCAAGCATGTGAACAAGAAAACAATACGCAGAAAACATAGTACAGATAACCCTCCACTATTGTGGAGCACTGGACTATATTGTATTATTTTGGTGAATTCATGAACCTACAATATTTAAATTGCAATGGAATACCCATCTATGACAAAACTAAACAACAAAGGGGGATACAAATGAGGCCCATTTTGTATCTGTATACACAAAATAGTTAAGATTGGTATACAGCTACTTTCTTTTAATTCAATGAGAAGAAAGATTTGTACTAAGAGTGCTTGGACAGGATATCATGTCTGCATCTTGTACTACGAATAGGTGCTACGAAGACAATAATATGCAATGTATTAATTATTGAAACTGCCCTATTAACTAGTTTTGAAACTGTCTCATTGCTATTTGTTCCTCAATGAAATTAATAAAAAAATAAACACGTTGACTCCATTTGCTGAGTTGTGTTGAACTTCTGCAAAAGGCCACAGATCTATTAAGATAGGTAGCATTATACTTATTTTATACAGAAGAAGGTCAAGGCTCAGTGAGCTTGGATGCTGGATCTTGAATGTCCTCCAAAGGCCACTTTGCTGAGTTGCATGATGGCCCTTGGCCCCCAGCACTACGGGGAGGTGGTTGAACTTTTAGGAGTCAAGCCCTCCAGGGAGGAAGTTAGGCCATTGGAGGCTAGCCACCTAAGGCTGTATCGGGACCTGCCCCTTTCTTTTTCTCTATTTGCTTCCTGACCACCTTAAGGTGAGCATCTCACGTGCCTGCCATAGTGCTCTATTTTGTCACAGGTCCACAGCAACAAAGATGAATGACCATGAACTGGAACATCTGAAGCTAGGAGCCAAAGTAAATTTTTCTTCCTTTAAAGGTGAGTACATCAAGTATTTTGTGCAGTGATTCAAAGCTGTCTAGCGCATGAAGGCAATATAGGTACTTAGTAAACTAAGGGATATGGGATGATGTGCAGACTTGGAACAAGGGAGAGGCATGTTGGACTAGGTTTGGAATACATTGAACCTGAGGTGGTTTTCAAATAGCCTACCATGGGGCCCAAAAAACAGGTGAAATAAAGAGATTAATTTCCTGAGTGGGCCGACTGAGGATGCAGGTGGAAATGGAATAGAAACTATGGAATTGGGTGAGAGACTTCAGGAAACATTTCAAAAAAAAAAAATCCTAGAGCTGATCTCTAAGGAAAGTCACCATTAAGAGTCATGGTGGAGGACCAGCCAAATAGCTCAGCAGATTAAAGCACCTGCAAGCAGGAGCAGAGGGCAGGGGTTTGATCCCTGGGTCTGCCGTGTCAGTCCCACACCCGAGGCATTCTGAGCTGGCAATTGAGACTGGGCGTGGTGGCGCGTGCCTGAAATCTCAGCTCTTGGGAGGCTGTAAACAGATGGATCACTACAAGTCCGATCTAGTGATGAGACCCTGAACACACTGTAGACCCTTCCCTACAATTAAAAAAAAAAAAAAGACTCATGGTGATAAACTGGAAAGATTATAAGTGTTCAGAAACAAGGACATAGAACTTTCTCAAACAGGAAGGAGATTAAGAGATAGAGGGGGAAATAGAGGGAAAGGAGAAGAAGAAAAGAATTAAGATGTGCTATGTACACATATCTGAAGGAATGTTAACATTATGGACTGGAAATATGCACTAATAAAACCACAAAGTCACCTATTTATGAATAAATAAATCACAAGGTAGTTTTTAATTGCAAAACATACATATATCTGACCAATGACCTTGTGAAAAATATATGGAGCTTTCATAAATAGATAATAAAGGGGTCAGGAGATGGCTCAGTAGAATAAGCACTTCCCTGGCAAGCCACAAGGGTCTGAGTTCAGTCCCTGGTTCTGCCAGTAAGTAAATAAATAAATAAATAATACACAGACCAACAATCTAATTTAAGATTATCAATGTCTCAAATACCCTTTCACAAGTAAAAATACATGAATTTTGAATAAGTACACAAAAATGTGCTCAACATTATTATCACTAGGAAATACAAAAGTAAAAGCCATATACCACTCACTATGTTTTTACCTAAAGAGTTAAAACTAGTAAGCATTGGCATTAACAAACACTGGTAGGGATTTTGTGTAATGGAAAGTGAGATATTCCTGCTGATATGGTATAACTATATTACAAGATTCCAATGCATACAATACTATAACCTCAGGTGGCAGGTCACATCCAATAATCTAGCAGTTCCTCTTCTAGATATTTAGCAAAGAGAAATAAAAACAAGCATCCAAAAATATGCTTGTACAAGCATCTTGATATTTAAAATGGTCCCCAAATAGAAACAATAAAATATAACATAACAGAAAGGTGTTCAATTTTCAGCATATATATGTAGTGGAATAACAACTCAGCAGTAAATAAGAACAAGCTATTTATACATATAATAATATAGCCAGATATTAGACAGTATGCTAGGTGAAAGCACCGAAGAACATAGTATACATTTGCCTTTATATATGTTATAAAATAGGTAAACTTGCCTTTGCAGAACGGACTGGGTCTGGACACAAAAGAACGTGGTGTGTGTGGTGGAAAGTCTGTTCTATGTACTGATAAAATTGTGGCTTATCCTGATACATGCATTTTCCAGAATGCATGAATTATATGTTAAGATTTATGCATTTCATATAAATTTTACCTGAGAAGAGAACTTTAAAAAGATTTTAGCTTTATTTAATGGGTTTGTTTTTCCAGCAAAATGAGTTGGAAATTCAGAAAGCTACCTTTTGTGTATCCTAAATTTGAGCAGAAGAGCAAACCTTTTGAAGATAATGAGATCCAGTTTTCTCCCTGGTTGGAAGGCAATTACATATGTGGAAAGGAGGGAGGCTATCATGTTCTCTACCAAAGAAATAATATAGTAGCACCAATCAATGCACATAAATGCACATCTTGGTTCTAAACACCAGTCTCCCCTGAATAGAACTGAGACTCCTTAGAAAAATAGGCCAAATCCAAGAATGGGGAAGGGTGAGCGTAAGCGTGTTCTAGAGCTGATTTGGTGCTATACATTGAGGAAGTGCTCAAGAACAGGAAGGGGAGCTAGCAGGTGTGCTCACTGGCTGGTAGTCTATTACCATTAAACTGAAAATAAATTGTGCTAGATAATAACTCCTTTAGTAAAGTAAGTCTGTGAGAGCACAGAATTACTAATGATGGATAAAAAATAAGTGAATGGAAAGCAAAGACCTTCCTTAACCTTGTATATCAACTACACATATGGAAGGATTAATGGAATTAAAAATCATCAATAAATGCTAAGCCATTGCTAAGAAAGTTTGTTAAATTGATAAAATGGTACAAAGTTTCATGGTGTCCATGCATAATTTATTTTTTGATTGCCTAGGGAAGGTCATGGCTTTCCAGATTGGGGAAAACTGTCTCATACCTCATTAATTGAGTGATTTTGAGTGATATTCTATAAAATAACTCTTTCAAAATATCAAGGTCAAGCAAGACAGGAAAAGGCTGAGGAACAATCCCGCTGAAAGACTCTAAGAGAAGTGACAAATAAAGGCAATGTGTGATATAGTTGTAAGGCAGAATGGAGTGGAGTAAGGGACAGTAAGAGACATTGTGCAGAAAATTGACAGCTTTTGGAAATAGACTGTGGATTTCCCAGTGTTACTATATGAATATTACACTTCTTGAATTTGATAATTATACTCTGTTTATGGAAAAGATTATATTTTATCTTAAGAAATATACACCATAATAAATGAATAAACATGTGATGTCTTCAACTTCTCATATCATCCAGGGGAAAAATACTCATGTATAATAATGATTCAAATGAAGCAAAATGTTAATAATTTGTGAATGTGTATAATGAAGGTTAAGATTTTCTCATACTCATCTTTCAGGTTTTCTATGAGTTTGGAGTTGTCTTAAAAAATGAAAGTGAAGGGAGAAGAGAAAGAGAGAGGGAAAGAGGGGAGAGGGAGGCAGGGAGAGAGAGAGGAGATAGAGAGAGACAGAGAGAGAGAGAGAGAGAGAGAGAGAGAGAGAGAGAGAGAGAGAGAGAGAGAGAGACTAAGGATTTAGGTTCCTAGAGAACAGGGAGCAGGGCCTTTGGCCAGGTTGTTCAACATCATAAGGTCTTGGTGGAACAGGCTGAAGCCTTCCCTGGCTTGGCAGATGCTGACAGGCAGAAAGTGATGATCACAAGTCTGTAAATCAGAGAGCTGGTTTAGACCATAAAATTGAAAGTTGAAAAAAATTGCATGTCAAGCTGTAGGAAATTTAATTCCTTTGCATATATTATTCTGAAAGTGACTTTATAATTACAAGCATAACTAATACAAAGTTACATACTTTGTTATTTAAGGTCTGGTGGGATGTGGAAATATGTCAGGCCTTGAGGCTGGCATTTCTGTGTGTGTGTGTGTGTGTGTGTGTGTGTGTGTGTGTGTGTGTGTGTGTGTACCAGGCATACAGTGAGCCTCTGGTCTTCCCCACAACTCTCCAAGGTAGCGTTAGCAGCTGCATTTCACAGAGAAAGTTAGTTATTGAAACTTTGTCTTGCTGAAGGATACATGACTAGAAAGTGATTCAGGAAAGAGAAATCCTGCAGAAAGTATGACAAAGAGGACTTGCTTCCTTATCTTCTTATAATAGCTCCAAGGAAGAGTTTTGCCCATTTTGTCTAGATGTCTATACCAGAAAGTAAAGCAAACACTGCTATGAACAACTACTCAATAATAGCTGTTGAATGAATGAATGAATGAATGAATGATTGAATGAATTTCTTGTGGGCTTTTAAAAGGTTTAGGGCACTTCACCTTCAGGAATAGCTCCTGAGGTGGGCTGTAGATAAGAGGCAGGTAGGAGTTATTGGAGGGAAGGAGATGAGGAAATAATGACAGATAATAAAGCCAGTCTTTTGATGCACTTTGCTTTGGAGGACTGCTATGGCCTGTGTGTCTCTGTCCCGCCCCCAAGCCTCATGCACTCATTGGGGGCATGGGTCTAGAGTTTGTGATTAATTCATAATCCAAGGTTGGGATTGGGGGTCTGAGTACTGCTGGGATTGAGTGTGAGTGCTACGCCCACCTGGGGTGGGTAGCCTGAAGGCAATAGGAGGAAAGGAGAGAGGCTTCCCTCTGCTGCTGCTGTCTCTGCTCCTCCCTTTTGCCTCTGCTCTTTGCTGTTTTCTGCCACCATGAACTGCTGCCCTCTGTCATGTGGCACTCCACCTTGGAGTCAGCCAATTCTTGATTTAAGCCTCCACAAACTGTGAGAGATATTAACCTTTCCTTCCTTAATTTGGGGTGTTGGGTATTTTGTACCAGCAATGAGAGAAAAGTAACTGAGACAAGAAGAGAAAATAAATTGGACCTTACGTGGATGATAAGAAATGATACAGTAGAGCGAGAAGACGGCAGGGAATGATGTGATTCTACCAGTAGTAAGTGTGCTTAGAAGAGACAGTGAGAAGTGCAGTTGACAGTGCAGGGTGCATCTGGCTTTACAAGAGAAACAGGTAAAAGAGGTAGCTTATAAAGTCTAAGGCAAGTGCAATCTCTCTCTCTTTCCTCTTTCATTTTAAATTTTCTTGACACAGGATCTCTATGTAGCTGAACTCACCATGTAGCTCAGGCTGGCCTCGAACTCACAGCAATCCTGCTGCCTCAGCCTCCAAAGTGTTTTAAAACTTAAAAGACTTTTTAAAACTTAATTTTATTGATAGGTACACTTTTAATATACACAATGATCAAATTTATCATGGGGAACTGTACCTGCATATGATGTATTTTTATTCTTCCAAGGCAATTTCAATATCCCTGTGTCAGCTGGTTTTTTTTTCTTCTTGTGAGAAAACATACCACAGCAAATCACATCTTTCTAAGGAGCTCCTGAGAGGAAATACCTTTTTAAAATATACATTTCAAAAAAAATGGCCAGTTAGGTAGCAGGCTGAAGCACCTGCTTAGGCAGAGTGCAGTGGTTGGGTTTGATCCCAGGTGTGCTGGGCTGCTCCTGCTGAGACAGCAATTGAGTCTGGGCATGGTGGTGCCCCCGTGACCCTGCAGTTGGGAGGCTGGAAACAAGAGAATCGCTACGAGTCTAATCTACATAATGAGACACTGTAGACCCTGTACTAAAAATAAAATAAATAAAATGTGTGTTCCATCCTGTGCATCAGGATGGTAACAAGTGCATTGGGCTCCTTGCCCATTGCAACCTCACAATGGTATCATGAGGTCTGCATTATAAAACCTACTTGGAGATGGAGGGTACAGCATCTAGATGGCTTTCTACATTTTACATAGTAAGAGTAAGTTCTGGGACTGTGTCCAGTTAATCTGAATGTGGTAGGTGATTTTCTACTACATCCCATTCCATTTCATTGCCTATTTCTTGGCAGCATTTGTTAAACTCTCTGGACCCGGAGACCAGCATAGAAGAGAGTCTATGTCCAGTCTTGTGCTGCCCTGGAACGATGCCCAGAGACTCTGTCATTATGGAGCAGCAGCACACCATTTCTGCTTATGTAGGGTTGGCCTGCTTTCTGTTTTCACAGAGAGATTACCTCAAAACTGCACTTGTCATCAAATAAAATGTACCATCTCTCCCCAGAAGAGAGGATGAACAAATTGTACTATACTCATTCATTAAAACAGCAAGCAACCGCTTAAAAAATATGAACAGATCTCAAAAGAAAACATTATGTTGAGCAAAAGAAGACAAAAACACAATACAATATGCATCGATTTATATGAAATTCAATGGCAGCCAAAATGAGTCTATGGTGATATAAATCAGAATATTTACTTGTTTCAGTTAGAAGGGAGCAGGAGCACATTTTGTAGTATGTTGGAAACGTCTCCATCTTGATCAGGGTGGTAGCTTTCCAGGTTACTTCCCCTTTCCTAGCCCACAGGGGAAAGTGTAACTATGTGAAATACAGCTATGTTAATTTGTTCTGCTATAGTACAGTAATGATTTTACTATATTTGCATATTAAATAACATCATGTTGTATATCTTAAAAATACACAATAAAATTTAGTTGGAAATATAAGTGGTATGCTTAAAATTATGTTTTGTAGGTAAAGTTACACTTTGATTTAAAAATATGTTTGCCCTGAAATTACATGCTTTTCAAGGAGGGTGAATACCCAGGAGTGTGGAGGGTCTCTGCCAGGGAGCCTCTGGAAGGAGGAGCCAATGGGGAGCCTCCAATATGGTGTGCAGGGAGAGTCAGAAGGGATCTTCGCATGTGTAGGCCAGGCCAAGATTGCATGCATTGGACCCGGGGTTCCTGGTGCCAGGGGCTGGGGGACTGTTCAAGTACTTTGTTCTCACTGATTGAGCTGCTGTCAGGCCCACAGCCTGACTGGAGATTACCTCTCCTCTGCCCCCCACCTGTGTACCCCTCTGAGTTCTTGGAGAGACACTGGCTTGGTATAAGATCTCTGCTGGAAGCCTGTGCTGGTTAATATGTTTTGTATCATGGAGCTTGTCTGGGGCAGAGGCCATGTTATGCCAAATGCTAGATCAGATGCACATACTTGCTTTGTGCTTTCTCACTGTTTGGTCACTTGGTCATCCCAGTCTATCATGGAGAAGGAGAGAGACAGAGACAGAGAGAGAGAGAGAGAGAGAGAGAGAGAGAGAGAGAGAGAGAGAGAGAGAGAGAGAGAGAGAGAGGAAAAAGAAGAGGAGGAGGAGGGAGAGGAAGAAGAGGAAGAACAAGAAGAAGAATAACAAGAAGAAGAAGAAGAGGAGGAGGAAGAGGAAGAAGAAGAGGAGGAGGAGGAGGAGGAAGAAGAAAAGAAGAAGAAGAAGATGAAAAGGAGGAGAAGGAGCCAGAGGAGGAGGAGGAGGCACCTGCAGCAGCAGTAGCAGGGTGGGCAGGGAAGAGACACTCAGAGGTAACATAAGCTTTCTCCTTGCTCAAAGCCCCTACCCTTGACATCCTGTCACTCTATCATTGACATTCTATCTGGAGAAGGAAACACCTGACAGCAGTCCGAGAAGATGTGCCACTATCCTGGGCATAAAGAGGACAGGGAGGTGCATGCTGTAAGAAGAGGGAGTTTTGGAATCCACGAAGAATGTGGAACACATGGTGTATTTTTAAAGAGGTAAGTTATGACTTTCAGGCAGACACAGGTGTTTAGTGGAGTAAGATCAGTTCTTAGTTAAAAGCAGAGAACTCCTGAAGCTGCATGAATAAAATACAGTGTTTCTTTCTATCTTAGGAAGAGTGAGTTAAATCTTGCAAGGAGCCACTAGTAACATCCCTGGCCAGTATTTGTTTCCCGTTCTCTCACCTTCCCTGGAATACACAACATATACAGTGATATGTTCTGTTGCGCTAGTTTGAGTACTAATTTCTCAATAATCTACTTGAATATTAAAGTGACATATTCTTTTATACTAAGGTAAAATTAATATTAATCTTTTGATAATACCTTTTATTGAACCTTTACTATGTGTCAGATACTTGCAAAGCACTGCACATATAGTAATTCTTTTAAGGGCCCAGTGGTATTATTCTATGTGTATCCCAGATGAAGTAACTGATGGTAGACAGAAAGGTGACACAGTTTTCTCATGGCCACCATGTCCTTTGCAGAGCAAAGATTCCCACTTAACTGTGATTGCTAATTCTGTGCTTTTCTTATTTTAGGGAATGGTCTACAGGGTGTTCAGGGTCTCACTACCAGATTGGACTCCTAGTGATCAGTCTGTTTACAGCCTCCCAAGAGCTGGGATTACAGGCGTGCACCACCATGCCCAGTCTCAATTGCAGTCTCAGTGTACCCTGGGGATTGTGTCAGCACAGAAGACCCAGGGATTGAAGCCCTAGTCCCTGCACCTACCTGCTTGCAGATGCTTTAATCTGATGAACTATTTGGCCAGAGTTTTAATTCTGTACTCTTAATCACCATATTAATTTGCTTCTTTTAAAAACATTCCTTAGTTGGTTTTAAGAGTAATGTTGTGAGTTGGGTCTTCCTATCATTATTTGAGAGATGAGGAAACTGAGGCTTGGGGGAGCTTAATATCTTGCTCTAGTTTATAAAAGCGTCCCCTGGGACTCTTCAGCTCCATTACCCATCAGCTATATACTTAGCATCCACTCATTTATCTAATCCCAGGTGCTTCTCAAATGCTTGTAACCTGCTTCAAGTGGAAGCAGCAAGCACATAGCAATTTCATTTACACTGCTAATTTGGTAAACTTTCTCCAGCCCCCATCCACCATGTCACAGATTCGAATCGTAATAAAACTTAATGAGATCTGGCTATAAATATATGACAGTAACTCCTTGTATCACATTGTAATGTTCTGTGGATTTGTTACCATAATTATCTAGGTTTCAGGAGAGGAAACCTCTTCTATCTAAGGGAGACAGAAAAAGAGGCAAACCTTGGGCTGCCTCATTCTTAGGGCTTCTGGAAATCAAAAGATGACCCAATTTTAACTTGCAATTCTCTTTCTCAATTGATGTTAAACACTTTCCTGTATGCACAAATGTTAATTGATAGCCTACCCTCTACAGGCTTCTAATACGCTTCACTGCGTGGCAGCACAAAAAATATAAAAATAAAAAAACGACAGTGCATGAGCTATGATAATAAGTCACAATGAGATATGACCCTTTACTGTAAAGCAACACTGTCATAAAAATTTGTCCTAAGGGTTGAGTTATGTTGCTGGTATGAATGTTTTAAGTGGCAGCTTACAAGTTTTAGGAATCAGCAAATAAACATCAGGAAAATTTCATAGAATGAAGCAGAGTTGGCCATATACAATTGGCATTTTAATAAACACTTTACTTCTTCTTTAATTACCCTGAAGGAAAAAAAATATCTCAAAGGCAATTAAAAATGTTGAGGAGTATCTGGATGTAGACTAGGGATAGGGCCTGGAGATCAGAGGACAGATGTTGGTAGCACCAGCCGATGATTTCATCAGCTGGGCCCAGTACTGTTGGAATTTTCAGTCTTCCCAAAGATGCAACAAGTCTGGATGTTTATGAAAAATAACTCAATATTTAAATGTTGGCAACTTTTAAAATTATGATAAGGGTTGACATTCTTTTGGCCAAACAGCACACACTCGTGCAGGTCTGATCAGTGAAGGCCTGTAAACAAAATCACCTGACTATGGACTCATCTCCTAAAAGTAGCACATAATTTATTTCATGTACAATAACTGCCTGTGTGCCCAAAGTTTTTGCATTAGACATTGGAGGAAGCCCAAGAAAAGTGTGATGTTTGCAACGATGGGCTGTTTGTACTCCAGCTTTACTACCTTCTAGCTGCGGAACATTATCCACAAAAGAGGATCATTTGTGGCTGTTGGGGTTCTTCTGAGATTTTAAGCAAGATAATAAACTGATTTGCACATCACTCATTGGCTAACACAAATCCAGGTTAGCTCTTATGATTAACAGCTGTGAAAAAAAAAACAGATTTTTTTTCCTCTTCTCTATCATCTCTTTCTCCAGCCCTGCTTCCAGAAAGTTATGACTGGTGCTTCTTTCTTGCTAATGTCTTCTCATAGGGCTACCACCCAAATTAGGATAGCTCACGTGGATGCAATGCTTTGCCTTCCTACGTATCAGCCATCATGCTGAATTATATGGCTGCAACCTCACTGTGCCGCTGTGCCTTGTGAGTGGTGCTACAGCTGATACTGTGAATCACCCAGTCCTGTTATGTCTATTTTATGTCCAGCGGCAGAGCTGCATTTTCTAGTGTCATGTCTTGTTATAGTCCTCACTGACGGAGGCTGCGGCTGGGAAATCTAAATTCAGGGCCCTGGACTGTGCTGGGATGTGAAGCAGCCGGATGCACAGTATGGGACCTCCCTCCTATTTCTGCACATCTATTCTCATCTTTCCTGGGAGGTTCTACTCTGCTCCCACCTGCAAGCTCTCTTCCTCGTGTCCTCTGATTCAAGCTACTTGCCCTCTCTTCTTTATCATTTTTTCCAAATGCTTCTCAACTCTGCCTGTTTTTGATCAGAAATTGTTGCCGCCATCATTCTGGATTATTTACATCATTGTATCCTTTCAAACCTATTTTCTGTCCCAAAGTTCTTCTTCATTTAATGACATCTTTCACGAGATAAATGTTATTCCTATATGGCATAATTACCATGGCAGAGCTTTTGTACCCCACCTGATTCCTGATTCTTATGTAGAAACTTAATCCTCGGTATGATGGTGCTAGGAAGTAGTGTTTTGGGAAGCGTATAGGTCACAAGGCTGGAGCCCTCATTCAAAGAGCTAATGTTCCAATAAGGGGTTGAAGAAAATAGAGTGTGTCCCTTCCAAAATGGAGGGCACAGTGCCGAGGTTCTATCTATGAATCAGGAAGTAGGGCTTTGCTTTACAGATACCCAATCTGCTTGACCTTGGACTTCTCAGTCCCCTGAACTGTAGAATATAAATTTCTATTGTTTATAAGCCTCCCAACCTATGTCATTTTGTTACAGGAGCTTGAGCAGACTAAGGCAAGAATGTAAGGAAAGGGTCTTTGGTGGCAGATGGCCATGCATTTGCATGCTACTCACCTTCCAGCAGCGTGCCTTTTGGTTGTTTCCTTCCCCCTTGAGCTTAGGGCACTCATCTACTAAATGAGGTTATTAATGGGATCTAATCTGCATAGTGGTGAATATTGAGTAGGGAATGAGAGTGGCTGTCACTTCTGGCATGTAGTCAGCATTCATCAGTTGACTTTTACCCTTTATCATACCAAGAAAACAGCATTGCACAAGGTTTGAACTCCTCAGGATGAAGACTGTGTCTGAACCTTCTGGGGTTCACTGCACCTGAGGAATAAAGGATAGAAATAGTCATTGGAGAGGAAGCAGCCCTGGAAGATATGGGTGTGCAGTGCAAACTACCTGTTTCTTGAGGTGCATAGGGTTCCTCAGATTTCTCATATTGCTAGTTTGAATGCTTGAAAGACTTAGAGAATCCCATTTACCTGGAGATCATTAGAACCACCCAGAGAGCCGTTACAGCAGAGTGCTAGACACCCCTCATTTCTGCTGCTTCTGGGGCTAACAACTTGCATTTCTAATGCATTCGTGGATGCCACTAATGCTGCAGTCCTGGAGACCACACTGAGAACTGCAGACAAGTGATATCACCACCCGAATCTATCTTAGTGATCCTTAGTTAGAGGTGGACGTGGCCCCTCTCTGAGGACCTTTAGCAATGCCTGGAGATGCTTTTGCTCATCACCCATGGGCTACTAGCTTGTAGTGTGAAGGGATCAGGGATGCTGCTATGAGGCACCCAACTACAACACAGAATTACATGTCTCTAAGTTCGGGATCAACACTAGCAATCTGGTCAGGTAACTGTCAAGTGCCTGAAGGGTCTGTACGATACATAATATGGATACACAGAGCAGAGGCATGAGCCCCATGCCTGGCAGGATGGAGTGGGTGCCAGTGAGACCTCACGGTTGGAACACAATGTAAAACTTATGAATTATTATATATTCTGGGATTTTTCACTTAATATTTTTGGACCACAGTGGACCACAGGTAACTGAAGCCATGGGAGGGGAAACCCCAGATAAGGAGGAGGGGAGTACTGCCTAACTGGGAATTTGAAGTTCAACATCTGAACTTGAATATGAGACACACTTGATTCAACAACACCAAGGAAATTCTCATTCACTGTATGTCTCAGAGTTAACGTTATCACTTCTCAGAAACTTCTCTGGCTCCCTCGTCATGTGTCAACTATCCCTATACATTTCACACTGTATTGTAACAACTAATCTATCAGGAACCCTTGATACATAGAAGCCTAAAGGGACAGGTACCATGGTGTTCTCACTGAACCTTACATTCCTCAAAGTATGCATCACTCCTTTTTGTTTTTTTGTCTTTTTTGAGACAAGGTTTTACTATGAAGTTCAAGCTGGCATTGAACTCACTTTGTAGCCCAAGCTGGCCTCAAACTTGCAGTAATTCTTGTGCTTAAGCCTCCTAAGTGCTGGAATTACAGGTATATGCCATAACACCATCTCAAGCATCAGTCTTTTTTTTTTAAATGTGTTTGGTACAGGGTCTACAGGGCCTTACTACGTAGATAGACTCATGGTGATTCTCCTATTTTCAGCCTCCCAAGTGCTGGGATTACAGGCATGTGCCACCATACCCAGTCTCAATTGCAGTCTCAGCACACTCCAGTGGTGGGACCAGCACAGCACACCAGGGATCAAACCCCAGCTGCTGTGCTCTGCTTAAGCAGGTGCTTTAGTTCACTGAGCTATCTGGCCAGCCCTTCAAGCATCACCCTGGACAAAAAGGAAGTGGCCAGTACATGCAGGGTGAGTTGCTTTCAGAGACACAAGCTTCACCTACTTTAGATTTCAGATACAAGACTTAATGCCATACAATAGCTGCTTCAATAATGAAAACTTGTTAAATCACTAAATCTATTTCTTCCAGAGTTTGATCCTAATAAACATTTGAGGACACATGTCTATTTGTCTTCGTCTTTGGTTACATTATGCTTTTTCGTAAAGATGCTTCCACTGTGATCCTAGTTAGGCAGTGTTTTTCATAGTGCTACACAGAACTCTAATAGGTAGATTTTAAGGGTTTCCTTGTATTCTCTTTCTCGAGAAAACTTACTTGAATTAAAGAATCTAAGTCAGATGAACAGCATGATGGAATCACGTGGTATGATGTCCACACTAGGACCCTGAATTGGTATTTGTGAATTTGAAGTTTCCATTACTCAGTTTCACTAGAACCACCGTGGGTGGTTCTGTAGATTGCACATTACACAATCCAGTGCTCTGACCCTATCTGCCACTCCAGACTTCAAGGACTTCATTTCCCTTAAGGGTGATCAAAAGATTCCAGGAAGAGTGGATGATTTAGAAGACTTATAAATCCCATTTCTTTCCTTTAGTAGGAGTAGCTCCTCCTAAATTCTATATCCTCATTACCAGACCCTGTGGTGTCTACAAAGAATCTTGATCGGGCCTAGAAGGGTTTGTTTCATTTTGAAGAAATTTGATTTTTATTTTTCCACCTAGCTACATGCTTACCACTCTTAGGTCAAATTCAACACAATTATTGTTCGCTACATTCACAGCCCCCATGCCCAGTGTTGATGGAACTCAAAGGCTGTCATTCATTATTTATATCTACAGTGTAGCAGGTGTGTGTGTTAGTCTGCTACAGCTTTGATAATGAAGCCATAGCAGGGCATCATCTTCCATCACAGACTAAACAGCTTAAACAATAGATATCTGTTCTCCTACACTTCCATAGTTGAGAAGTCTGAAATAAAGGTGTTGGCAGGATTGGATACTTGTGGGGTCTCTTGCTTTGGCTTCCAGATGCTACCTTCTCTCTGTGTTCTTTCCTGGCCTTGGAATATCTGTCTTAATTTCCACCTTTTGTAAGGATACCAGTCATACTGGATTGGTGCACTGTCATATGAATTAATTTTTTTTTAATATTTAGGACGGAGTCTACAGGGTCTCACTACATAGATCAGACTTGTAGTGATTCTTCTGCTTTCAGCCTTCCAAGCACTGGGATTACAGACATGTGGCACCATACCCGGTCTCAGTTGCTGTCTCAGCGCACCCCAGGCAGGCACAGGGCCAGCGTGGCATGCCAAGTATCATTCCCTGGCTGACGCACTCTGCCTAAGCAGGCACATTGGTCTGCTGAGCTATCCGGCCAGCCCTTCATATGAATTAATTTTACCTAAATCACCCCTTAAAGATTCTCCAATCATAGTCTCATTTCATGTACTAGGGATTAACTTCAAAATATGAATTTGGGTGGATGGGACACCATTCATCCCATAGTAGTAAGTAACTCCAGTTCCCAGTGAGCTGAAGTTCCTTCCCCTCTTGAAACAGGGGAGATCAGACCTACCTCAGTGCAAGAAAAGCCAACAATATAGAATAAGGGTTTGATGAATAAATAGCCTTTCCAGCAACAAGAAAATGGCCTGCCAATAATCCCACTGCTGCTTTAGGAGCCTGAGGGGGCCAGAAGGGTGATGATCTTTCATGCTATCACACAACCTGGCACCTTCCTTCTCAACGTGTGGTCACTAACCATGAACATTATGTGGGGACTTGGAAGTGCACAATCTCTGGCCTCACATATGCACACAGAGAAGCTTGGGTTATTATGAGCTACATTAAAACTGAGAAGCCCAGAGGAATTTGATTGTCCCTTTCCATCATCTTCTTCTCCTGCCCAGTTAGTAACTTTGGAACTAAATAATCATCCCTTAGGACTCAGTATTCAGCCCTATCCACTTTTCCATGCTTCATAAGTCTTTTTGCATCTTGACAGTGTCATGTCCACCAGTAGACAAGAGGAAGAAACACTTTGTCAGAAAGATAAGATTCAGTGATGACATTTAAACTCTGTGGTTTATAATATGTCAGTCAGGAGAGGGGTAAAGGATGCCTTCCTGATCTCCATGTGGTTCAGGCTTCCCTGTCTGCTCTTCAAGAAAATCATTAGGTGCAGTTTTGAGATTATGCAAAACTATCATGATGGGTCATTAACAAGCACCACACAGAGACTGTGGGTGGGAAAATCATGGTCCAGAATGTCAGATGGCTCTTAGAGCGATTAGGAGAAATGCCCAATTAATTTTGTTCTTTGACAGTGTCTCCAAAAGTTTTACACAGTGGAACAACTCCCATTATCATCTGGAGCTCATCTCTGTGACAGTAGGCTTAGCTCAGCCCCCAAATCTGGAGAACACAGCTACAAATGAACCAGACCCATTCCACTCTGGGCCAAATGCTTTCGGCTGTGCTCATGCATTTCTTGCCTCAATTAAAAAAAACTGCACTAATGGTGGTTGGACAGGATATTATGTCGGCTTCTAGTACTACAGTCATCCACTAGGAAAATAATTATTGAATTTTTTATATAATTCAGGTATAAAAAAATAAGTAAGCAGCTACACTCTTAATTCACTGATAAGAGATATCTGCTAAAATAATATCTGTAAATATAATATCATGTATGCACCTTGTACAATACCAAAATGTTATGAAAACAGTTTGCAATGTATCAATTTATCAAATCTGTATGGTTAAGGTGTCTTGAAACTGTCTGATTGACATGTGTACTTCAATAAAATAAAAAAAAGAAAAAAGAAAAACAAATAAAAAAAAACTGCATTATTTTTCAACATAGCCTCCATCTTACTGTGCACCAGGGCTGCTCTGCTTTCTCTAACACTGCTAGTACTGCAGAGCCTGTTAGCACCCCAACCTCCTCCTGCCTCCTAGACTGCTGTGGGCAATCTGGACCTCGCCTCTGAGACAGGAGTCACAGATGGAGCAGCTTAGGAAACAGTAAAGCCATTTCACGTTTCTGTCCATAGGAGTCTTATCAGTGTGGACATACAGCTGAACAATTTTCTAGTCTCTTCGGTCTGTTGCTCAGACACCTGGGTGTTCCACCCCCATCCTTTGCAATTCAAGCCTCATCTCTGGCAATGCATTACCCACTCACTGTGGAACGTCCATCACAAAATGTCAGCCAGGCCTGTGCCCAGTCTTTGCTGTTCCATATCACGCTCTATGCACCTCTTCTGCTACAAAGGCAGCCTCCGACCCCAAGGAAGTGTCCCTGTGAGTTGCATGCTGTTCTTGTGACCTGCTGGTGCTGGCATGTGATGATCCAGGCATCACCATGTGAGAGCTATCATTTATTTTTAGCAGGTGAATGGGCTTTGCCTGGATTTGACTCCTCAGTGCATCTGAAATACTTTGAAACCTAATTGATGGCAAATCTAGTAATGATAATGACTTTCTGATGCCAACTATCCTAGCATGGTGCTTTTTGATTAAACTGTTTCCATTCCATCTCATTTTTTTAATTAAAATTTTTATTTTGAGATGATTAAAAATTCACATGCAGTTGTTAAAATCAAGACAGAAAAACCCTGCATACCCACCAATACCAATGCAACAGGCTCTACGGTAAAATTTTGCAAAATCATCTACAATATTACAACCACGATAGAGAGCTCGTCCGCCATCACAAGAGCGCTCCCTCTAAAAGCTTGGCACTTCTCCTCCTCCTTAACATAGTCTGTTTTTACCTCCACCTTGGACAATTTTATAATCTTGAGAATTTTATGTAAATTGAGTTTTACAGTATGTGACACTAAGATTGATTTTTTTTCACTCAAAACAATTCTCTCAAGTTTCATCCAGAGAGGTATATGTAACATTTTTTTTTTTTTTTTTAATTTCTGACTGGGTCTTACACAAAACAGATGCACTATAGTTTGCTTAGCCATTTACTCACTGAAGGACATTTCAGCCTTTGGGTTTTGATGTAAACATTTGTATACAGGATTTGTGAGAATAGAAGTCTCTAGTGCTCTGAGCCCAAGGCTGTACCTGTTTGATTATATGACAATTCCATTGTCTTAAATACATTTTTCTTTGCTAAGACAAAATACCCCACATGCAAAGCTAAAGGAAGAAAAGTTAATTTGGCTTATAGTTTGTAGGGGTTTTATTTCATAATCAGCTGGCTCCAAGTCAGGGTGGCTTGGCAGACAAGGACTGCAGAGGAGAAATAGTTCAGGGAGGGGAGAAGGTAGTAAAGTTAGCGAGGACGACCACCTTTCCATACCTTAAGTCTCATCCAAGCTACAGATGGTGGGCTACATTGACACCTTTAATGCTAGTGCCTTTGAGCCTAACATTGCACCATGAATCAATCCCAGCACCATACATTCCAGATGCAGCCATACCTAGCACAGGGTGAGGCTTTAGAGAGATACCTTGACACAAGCCATAACATGCACTTATGTTTTTTTTTTTTTCCTTTAAGAAATTCTAACCTGTTCTCCTGAGTGGCTGCACTACTTTACATTCACCCCAGCAAGTACGAACAAATCAGTTTCTCTGCATCCTTACCAGGTCTTGGTCGTCCACTAATCCTTATGTCAGTCATTCTGATAGAGATGGAGTGATGCCTCATTTTAATATTAATTTTCATTTCTCTGAAGGCTCAGAGTGTTGAGCCTGTTTTCATGTGCTCAGCTCTGTCTGTCTAGCTTTTTCTAGGAAATGTCTCTTAATATATGTTGGCTCCCAGTTGGACTACTTAATTTTACTTTTCCTCTTATGTTTTGAAAATCCTTTATGTATTCCAGACCCTGGTTCTGTGTCAGATAAATAGTTTGAAAATATTTATTACTCATCACTAACTTTGTTTTTCACCTATTACCAGGGTGTTTGATAGGACCAATGTTTTTATTCAAAAGAAGAAAAATTTGTCAAATTTTTGAGTTATGGGTTACATTTTTATATTGAATTAAGATTATTTGCCCTACTATGTGTCCTAAAGATAGTGTATTAGTCAGCTTCCTGCTACTATAACAAAATTCCTGAAATAATCAAATTAAAAAGAGATAAGGTTTTCTTTAGCTCACAGTGTGGAGATTTTGGTCAATGATTCATTGGTATTGTTGCTTTCATCCTGCAGAGTACAGGATGGCAGGCCACCTGTTGGAGCAAAGCAATCACCTCACAGCTAGGGTGTGAAAAAATAACAGAGGGAGTAAAAGGATCTAGGGTTCAAAATCTCCTACCAGGACACACTCCCAAAGACCTAATACCTTCTGTTACTCCCTTTCTCTTCAAATTTCCACCATCTTGCAATGAAGTCAAGCTGGGAACCAAACTTTGAACTCACAGGAAATTAGAAGATGTTCTATTCTTACTCAAATTATTGCAGATAGCCTCCTGCATTTTTTAAAGTTTATACAGTTTTACCTTTAAGTCTAGTCCATTTTGATGTTTTTAAATAAGGTAAAAGATTTAGGTTCAGCTTCTTTGTTTTCTTTTTTCCCCCAGAGTCCCTTATTCAGAAGTCTGTCTTTCCTCTTTGGCTCTTTGACTTCCTTTGGATCTTTGTTGAAAGTGAGATGGAAAGGAATCCATTTCTATGTCTAAGTCTGCAACAGTACCAACAGTCTTGATTACAGAAGCCGTGCAGTAATCTTGAAATTTTTTAGCCTGATCCCTTCCACTTTCTCTCTTTCTTTCAAAATAGTTTTAGCTGCTCTTGCTCCTTTGATTTTCCACATAAATTTTAGGGTATTTTTGTTCCTTGCAACCTTGCTAACCTCACTTATTGGGTCTAAGAGATCTTGCTTTTGTTTTTGTCAGTTTGCTTTGGATACACACACAAAAAAAACAAAATCAGAACAAATAAACAAAAACAACAAAAACCTTAGGGCATTCTGCAATTGCAATCATGTAATCTATAACTAAGTTCAGCATTTTTTTCTTTTATAGTCATGCTACATTTGCTAGTACTTAGAACACTGTGAATGAGATGGGTGTAAATAGTCACCAATATCTTCTTACTCTAAACAGAAAAATATTCAGATGCTCTATTAAATTTAGGAAGTTTCCTTTTATTCTGAATTTTCTGAGAGTTTTTAAAAACTGTAAATGGATGTTAAATCTTAAGTGATTTTTCTGTGCCAATTGACATAATATAATTTTCTATTTTAGGCTATTAATATAGTGAATTACCCTGATTAATTTTTAAACATTGCATCTATAAAATGAACCTCAATCAGATGTGTGATTTTTTTTTATGTATTGCTAAATTCTATGATTTTGAGAGTTTGACTCATGCATGAGTGAAATCATGGCATTCTATTCAGGACATTCACCTGAGGATTGTTGAATCTATATTGATGACACATATTAGTCAGCACTTTAACAATACTGTTTATATGTGGCTTGAGTACTAAGGTAACACTCACTTAAAAATGAAGTAGGAAGTTTTCCCTATTCTATATTCTGGCAGAAATCGTACAGACTTGTATTGCCTTTTGAAATGTTTCTTAGATTTTTCAAGTAAACGATTTATGTAGGGCTGTCATTTTCTCTTTTAGGAGTTTTATTTTATAAATTCCATTTTCTTAGAAGTTATAGAGTACTGCACATTATTTCATAATGAATGATCTGTGGTAGCTGGTTGTTCAAAGATGTATTCCCTTTCATTAACGGTGTCAAATTTTTGTGTGTAGAATGGTTGTAGCAATTTCTTATTTTCATGTCTACAGGGCCCGTGGGAAATCTGCTTTTTCCTACCTGATATTGCTCATTTGTATCTTTTCTCTTTTTGTCAGTCAGTCTTATTAGAGGTGTGTCAATTTGCTCAATCCTTTCTAAAAACCAGCTTTGTTTCACTGCTCTTTATATTGTTTTATTGCTTCAGTGATTTGTTTCATAGATTAGATGTTATACTTATTTCTTTTTTCCACTTGCCATGAGTTTCAAGGGCTTATGTTATCATTTGGATCTAAGCAGGTTCCTAAAGCCTCCTATGTTTTGGAGGTGCTTATAGGGCTCATTACTGGCAATGCTGCTTGAAGGTGGGACATGGTCAGAAGAGACAGACCACCAGGAACAAGGGCTCAGTGGGCCATCTCTCTACTCAGTGTCTCCCTTTCCCTCCGCTTGCTGGCAGCCACGAGGTCGCAGCTTCTGAGACCATTTTATCATGCTGTTCTGCCCTGGAGCTAGCTCATAATGGTGCTCAACAAATGGTGAGGCCAAACAAATCTCTCATTCTTAAGTTGTCGCCTCTTTTAAACATTGGGTTTCAGAAATGAGAACATTTATTCCATGATTCATTTTCTAGATGTTTGATATGTGAGCTATTCTGGATCCTAATGTATGCATTCAGCATTCCTTTAACTGTATATCATTTTTTAATATGATGGGGTTTATATTTTGTTCAATATAGTTTAAAAATTTACCTTGATATTTTTCTTTGACTTTACCACCTGTTTTTAAGATATATATATATATATATATATATATATATATATAGTACTAAAACTATATGTACTAAAACTATCTATATATGTATATGTGTATATATATATACATATATATATATGTTTGTT
>PVKA01012412.1:21813-57962 GCA_004027165.1 Ctenomys sociabilis
TATATATAGTTTTGTGTTTAGTACTTTAGGAGCTGATAAAAAATAAAAGACATAGACCCTGGATAAGATAGAGTACTTAGAAATAGGTCAGTTGGTTTCCAGTTATTTGGAGGTTCTCCTGTTATCTTTCTGTTATTGATTTCCACTTTCACTCCATTATAGTTGAAGAATACACCACATAACTTCAGTTCTTTCCAGTTTCTTGACTGTTATTTCATGACTCATGTCTTGGTGTTACTGGAACGTATTCCATAGACACTTGCAAAGAATGTATATTCTGCTGGTTAGGATGAATTCTTCTATAAATACTCATTTGATTCTATTGGTTGTGCTCCTCTGTGTTCTTGAAAGCTCTTCTGTGGACCTAGGCTTTTATTTTTCATCTAATGAAATTATTGGATAATGTTGAAACTCCATGCTTAACACTTTGACACAGTACCAAACTGTTTCCAAAACAACTATACCAATTCATAATAGCACAGACTAGTGTCTGAGGGTCATAGCATATATTTTTAAACATTTCTGAAATGGAAACATGGCTGTCTGAAATTATAATAGACTATTTTTACGTTCTCTAGTAAACAAAAGCCAAATGAAACATTTTGCAGTTTGCAGCATCTTAGATTTAATATGTGGTTACTTTTTATCACCAGATAAATATCAGTCTTGAGAATAATATAAAAACAAGGATGACAAAAATTGGGAAATGGAAGTGCAACACAGGTTAAGGATAGAGTTTAGATCTTCTCTCCAGCTGACAGAGGAAGACCAGAGAATAGGTAAGGCTTCACAGGAGAAGAATTTATCCATAAGACGGATTTGAGAGCGTGGTCAAACAAATAATCATCTATCACAGCAGGAAATGAATAGAAAATTTAAAGCTTGTGAATACATAAATAGAAAACTGATCACATTTTTTAGAAATATGAAATTAACTACTAGAGAAAAATGAAATGAGATAAGGGTGGTCATTTTTGTTATTATGTGTTCAACGAAGTGGGAGGAACATAGAGTTGGGGATGTGCAAAAGACTGACCAATTTGGAGTTCTGTTTGATATTTGACTGTATATATGATTTTAATAAAAATATTAAAATTCCATGCTAAAATTAAATTTGATACATGCATATATATATATACACAATTTATTAAATTAAATTCTCTTGTGTCCAATACTTCAGAAATGATAAGAAATAGATATAGAACCTGAATAAGATGGAAAAAAAGGAGGAGGTAAAGCCAAGTGCATTAGTTGGCCTTCCATTATTGTCATAATTACTAAGGAAGCTTGGCTGGGTGTCATGACATCTTTCTATAGTCCCAGCAACTCAGGAAGCTGAAGCAGAAGGATCACTGTGAGTTCAAGGCCAGGCTGGACTACGTAGTGAGGCCAGGCCATCCTGAAAAATATAGCAAAACCCCATCTCAAGAAAGAAGAAAAAATGGAAAACTTGTTTGGGTTCATGGTTTCATCACCCAAACGCTATGATTACTTAGCCCATTGCCTTTGAACCTGTGGCAACACAGTACCTCATACTGGGAATGCAGGCAGAGGAAACTGACCATGTCCCAGAAGTAAAAAGTGACAGGAAGAGACCAGCATTTCACAGTCCCCTTCTATGCACAGCCATAGTGAACTAAGACAGCCCATTAGGCCACACCTCTTAAGGATCCTACCATCTCCCAAAAGTGCCATGGGCTGGGGCACATCAACATTTTGGGGGACTTTGAGATACAAACTAAAATACCATGCAGTGGCTCGATCAACATTTTGCATTTCTCAAATGCAATTTATCAAACATAAGTATTCTGCTACATAGTATTCATGCTATTTCCCTACAGTTCAAGGATAGCTTTATTTATTTGTTTGTTTGTTCATTTTTTGCAGAACCTGGGATTGAACTCATGCCCTTGCACTTGCCAGGGAAGTGCTTATTCCACTGAACAGTGGAATAAGGATAGCATAATTGGGCCCAAGGATAGCATAATTGAGAAGAGAAAAAGGATAAGAAAATAATACTTTTATCTTATATTAGTGGTTCAAGTTTTCTAATTGGAAAGAGGTTGTTAAGCGTTTCATTCAGTTTTCAATGCTTTCAGCTGAATAACTAAACTAAGATATTTTATGTCTCTGTGACTTAGCTTTCTCATCTCAAAAGTAGGAATAATGTGCTACTTAGCCTCCAAAACCAAATTAAATTATAAAAATTAGAGAAAATCAAGAATGTAAGGCTTGTTAAAAGTTTAAATATTTGTAACCTTTTTAATAAGGTTTCATATACATCAGCAAAACAGGCACTTGAGCATATAATACAAGACTCTTTACACTCTTCCAGTAATATTTAACATTTGATGACTCTTAAGTTACTAATCTTCCTTCAAGATAGAAAATATTAAAATTTAAAAATTCATAATCCTTTGTAAGAACATTGATGTCAGATATGCCTGTTACTTCTTGATTGCAAAGTGTAAATTTTGCACCTTGTGCCATGTTTCATGGCCCAGAAAACTTGCTGTGAGTACAGGTGAGACACTTCCATGTCATAAGTGACCTGAAAGCTGCTGTTCACTAAGAACTTTAACTCTGTAAGTAACATTCAGGGGGTCTGTGAAAATGGATGATACTTTCTGAACCCAGGAAACCCTACAAAATCATGCAAATCAGTATGCTCATGTCTTTGCGCTCAGTTCAAGAACACCCCTAAAACTACCCAGGCCACCAAGAATATTCATATCTAAAAGGCCACCAAGGGTCTGAAGGATGTCACTTTAAACAAGCAACGGGTAGCATTTTTGTCGTTACATTGTGTAGCTTTGCCCAGAACAAACTGTGAAGCTGGACATAGGGCTAGTGACCCAAGAGTGCTGAGTTTTGGATACTCATGCTTAGAAATACAGAGTGATGCTGAAGTTAGAGGTAGATTTTCTGATCACTGAACACATCCAGGTGAACAAAGCGCCCAAGGTGCACCGCCACATCTTAGCTCTCCAGCCACGCTGTGATGACCCTTGCTGGGAAGGAACAGATTACAGTTACATAGAACAAGAAGTATCCCAGGAGAAACCAAAGAAACAGAAATGTAAGGCACAGAAATAAATTAAGCATTAAATCAAATTGAGAAAAACCCGACAAACTTGGATGTTCTATGGTCTCTTCGTTCCATTTCAATTGGGCATGAATGCCACATATAGTTTGCAATTACTGACAACGAGACTGAAAACATTTCCTAGGTTTTGATCATTTATTTAGCTGTTGGAAACACATTCTATATATCAGAACAGAGATAAATATGGTGGTGCTCCCTTGTAATCCCCAAAGTGTGGGAGGTTCATCCAGCAGGGTCGTAAGTCTGAGCCCAGTCTGGGAAATTTAGTGAGACCATGTCTTAAAATAATAAATAAATAAATAAATAAATAAATAAATAAATAAATAAATATGACTGTGAATATAGCCCAGTGTAAGGCTCTAGGTACAGTGAATACTTTGTGGTCTCCATTGTAGCTCAGGACATTTATATTTGTAATCCCATGGGAAAGTTATCTTAGAATTTTAATGGGTTAATTTCAATCTATCGCTTCAGTGCAACCTATGGTGAGAATAAAGACATCAAGGTATATTTGTAGCTATGGAGAGTGAAGGGGTCCTAAGTCCAGCCAGGATGATGGCTAACTGGAACTAGGCCTCCACCCAGGGCAGAATGAATTTATTAATTCGTGAAGAAGGGAGTGCCTTGAGGAAGAGTGACTGTGAGAGTGGTGGGAAGCAGGTGAGTGCTGTGAGCTAGGCTGGGTAGGGGGCCTGAAATCACCTCTGCAGTATGCGGAGAGAAGGATGTACAGGAAGAATAACATGCTTGACTTAGTTGAAGTAGTATCTGATGTTTTGCGATCAGTGCTTCAGTTCTGATGTGTAATCTTCTATGTCCTGGGAAGTCATAGCCTCTCACCTTGAGGCTCAATCCTAGCTGACAGGTAGAGCGTGGCTCCCCATCCTGACTCAGCCTGGCTCACACATGGGAGCTACAGAGGTGGAGCCCAGGGAAACACTGTTCTACAGACTTTGCTTTAAAGACCCCACATCAGAATCTTGATAGGACCAGTTTGCATTGCTTAAAGCCAGTTGAAGTGGATAAGGAAAAAGTCCTAGCTAGCTCTGTATGTATCAATACAGGTTCAATCAAAAGGGAGAAAATTGCTCCTCCTTCAGGGAGTCACTCAGGTGTTCAAATCCTAGTACTGAAACAAAATTAACTCAAGTAAATTTGAGTAAAGTCATTAGTTCATGTATTCCAGATGAATCAAGAATAGTTTGGGGCTCAGTGGAATAACACTTGCCCAGCATTAGTGAGGCCTTGAGTTCAATCCTTAGTACCAAATAAATAAATTAATTAATTAATTAATACATTACCACATAAAGTACCTACACCAATCAGTTAAGTTCTGAGTATATATTCTCATGTAATTGTTGCATACACATGGGTTTAATAGAAGATATTATACCCATTTACAAATGAGAAAAGGGTCTTAGAGAGGTTATGTTTCATGGGGACAGATTTTTATCTAGGGTCTATAGAAAATCTCCCTCAATAAAAGAATAAGAAATACCTATTCAGAAGGAGAAGCAAAATCTCTTTATTGAAAGGGTAAGAGAAGTAGGGAAGAAAAATCATTTTATTGGCAAAAAGAGAGAAAATAAATGGATAGACAGCTATCTTGTCTGGAGTTGGAACTGGTGGCAAGGGTCCTCATTTTCTCTCCCTTTTATTAGATGGCAAGAAAGAGACTCTCTCCCACATAATAGCTGTTGTAACTTTCTGGGTACTTGGTCTCTGACACCCTGGATTTGACCATTGTCAAATGGTCCTTGAGTACATTCTTGGATAAACACCTCTGTGGCCTCAATGTGCTGTCCAGGTGCTTATCTTGTGAGATTTATAGCTGAATTAGTAAAAAGGAAACATGTGCATTTTAGTATACTAATACGGTGAGAAAAATATATTATGTTGTACTGTACTATATTATATATAATATATATGAGATTTTTAATAATGTAGCCCCTCTTTGATTCTTTGACAAAATGGAGACTTGGCATACAGCAATGCCTAACGTCATCCTTGGCTGTCAGTTATGCTGGCCAATACTATTCTCTGCTGCCCTTAAGCCTGTTGGAGATAGAGTCTTACAGATCTTAGTTGCAAGACTCCTGAAGTGGATGCCACTTGAACATATACTCATAAGTGAAATAAACCAGACACACATGTGTAAATATTGTATAGTCTCCCTAGTATAACAAGTGAAAAGCAGAAATACAAAGTAAAATACAACGTACAACAAGTAAAATCAATTGAGTCAGATAAGGCAAAGTGAATGGTACATGCTGCAGGATACTAATCAGCTTTTCTTCTGGATGGTTAACAACCTAAGATCCCAAGCCAGAGTTGGAGAAATAGAAGAGCCACAAGGCCAGCCAACATTTTGGCCCTAGCCTTTCAAGGTCAGCGAAGACTCAGGACATGGGAGAACCTGTACTGCAACATCATGAAACTCAGGTGAGCTCCGAATTTTCTGAACAAGGAGATTATGGAGCCACAGAGGAAAGAGATTGAAGTTCTGTGGTGTGCCTGGGGAGAGTCACATGAAGAGAAAACTTTCTCTCAAGCTCTCACAGAGAGCAAACTGGTCAAGCATTGGCTGTGACTCATCCACATGGATGACACAGACAAAGGAACTACAGAATAATGTACAGGACTACAAAGTAAACCCTGAGAGGACTTCAATGACCACATAAGAAATATAAAGTTCTTGTGTTGGTATATAAGTCTTGATCTACCTAGGTCTTAACCATCCAGCAGAAAAGTATAAAAATGAAGCATACATTGTGAGCCCATAATATTAAGCTGAACTGTAAATGGATATGGTCGACAATTTCTTTGAATAACTCACTATGGTTGTAGAATGCTGGACTGTGTTGGATTGTGGTGTCAAGTTCAAGCACCTAAGTTAGTTGAATGTCAATGCAGTGCCCACTTTTGACAAGACTCCTGAAAACAGACACCAACAGCTTGTATAGCAGAGGTATATAAATTCTGTATGCATAGCCCTATGATGCTCTCGGGGAGGCAGAACTGGAATGAAGATGTCCCTAATAACACTCAGTGGATGGACACTGGCTCAGCACAAAGACGCAGAATGAAAGTACTGATGCTCTCTTCTCTAGTTAGCATAAAACAAGTAGGCTGGGTATGTAATTGCTGAATGCACTGGCCTTCAAATATCTACTTCACTTCATGTTTTTCAAGTAGTTTCATGGGAAATTAGAATTCCTATTAGTAGTATCTCTTGGAATTATTTTGGTTATAAAATGAGAACGCAAAGAACTTTAAAAAAAAAGATGATTAACATTTATTAAATACAACTTGTTGTGTAGCACTGCAGGGGCACTCTGGTACAGATAATCTCACGCTTTTCAAAACAAACCCTAGAAGTGATAAACCTCAGTCCTATTGTGCGCTTGAAAATCTATGTCCAGGATTTCGTATTCTGCACTTTGAACAGCTCCAGCACGTGGCTTCCATACACACAACAACCTGGCCACAGGGTCTCCGGCCTGAAGGCAGTCGTGCCTGTCTGACTCATAGCACAGTCATACCCCTGACAGAAAGCTCAGAACCTTCACCTGTTAGCTGCGACCTTGAACAAGTCACTTCCCCTCTCAGAAACCCAGTTTTCATCGAGGAATTACAGTGTGACCACAGTTGCTAATTAAACAGATGTGTGACATATAGTGGAATTTCAAGGCCAAATCCAACGCACAAGTTGCCATAAGTAACATCTTCTCTGATTTTTATTTATTTATTTTCATTTTAGGTATTTGGTATAGGGTCTCACGATACAGGTTGGACTTGTTTTCAGCCTCCCAGCACTGAGATTATAGGTGTGTATCACCACTCTGGGACTTGTTTGCTGACTCAGCGTACCCTGTGGGCAGGCCAGCATGTAATGTGGGACTGGGGATCAAACCCTGGTTCCCAGTCTTGACAAAGCAGATGCTTAGTCTGCTGAGCTATGTCACTGGCCCTATCTTCTCTGATTAGTTATTGTCTCCCTGCTCCTCAGAATACTAGTCTTGCATCTGAGACACTGGACTTTCCAGTGGCCCCCCCTTAGTCCCCGGGTGTTGCCTTCACCCCTGCATACCCTTCCACGGGTTTTTCTAAGTTTGAGTTAGTTACACAGGACTCTGTTCTGGGCTGCCTTATTTTCTTGGACCATTTTCCTTGGTTGGTCCCATCCAAATATGTGCTTGCAAATGAAATCTCCCTTTAGGATCTTTGCTGTGTTGTACTCATACTCTCATGCCTTCTTAAAGTCTCTCTTTATTCAAAAATTTTTCATATGTTATCTGTGTTCTACTGAAATTTATGCTCCATGAAGACATAGAATCACTACTACATCTGCAGCACATAAAATATTAGCTAGCACTTGCTAAGAACTCAATAAATATTTATGAGACTCATTCTCATACCACCAAATTAGTTGGCTTATAGCTAGAATATATAACTTACTTTCATTGCATAGAAGCATATCACTATCAATATCACTAATTCATGTTATATTTTCTGTGCCCACTCAATGATCAATAAATATTCCTGTACCTCAATGACGTTAGAGTGAACAACTTTATCCATTAGAGTCCATAAAATTACCTACCTTTCAAGAAACTCGGGAATAATACTATATTTAAAAATCACCTGAGGCAATTAATGTCTTGAACTGATGTCAAGTGCTATAAAGACTCGCAGTTGATTGTATACTGAATTGAATTCATCACATACTGACTGAGCACATGCCATATCAATGCACCTGTGCTAGGCTCTGCAGAGAGAGGTTTATAATAGATTATCCTTGGGAGTGGGCGTGTAATTTGCTTCACATTTATGTGAAGCAAGGATCCAGGCTGAACTTCAGATAGGTTCTGCTACGTCTCCTCATGGCCATAAGAGTGATGCATCAATGTCATAGATATCTTAATCACAGGTAGAAAAAAAGGTTGCTGCATAGAGAGCTGATTTGATAAAAACTTGGCTGAGAAACTGTTCTGCCTAAGGTATCTCCAAGGTTGCTACTGAAAGTGAGGTCTATGAGTCAGCAGCAGCCCCCCTCTTGGTACTGCAGTCTCTGTGCCACCCCAGACTATGCAAGCAGAATCCCCTGGTGGTTTGCATTGACATTCAAATTTGAGAAACACTTTCCATGCATGGGCTCAAAGGGTTTCTCAGCCCAACCCTCACTGAGCCTCACTTCCCTATAGACTGTGTGGCAGGCTTCATGGTAGTAGAGCTCTGGGAGGAATGAGTGGTGGACAACCACTGGTCTGCTGGCGACCTTGAGGTCAACCACTGAGCAGTACTCCCAAGAGCCTCAGAAACATGTGAGCATCCCAGAGAAGGGTCAAGTAGAAGCCCTGTGGTATAAGATAGGATGAGAAGTAGCAGTGTTTGGCTTATTATGGTAGCTAAGCCTAGAAAAAAATGGGTGACCCATGTGAAATGCTAAGGATGAATGCTGGAAGTCCCATTGATGCATTCAGTAATGAGGAAGCATCTCCTTGGGGATGATGAGTGGAAGAAGAGAGATTGGTGAGTGTAATTCCATATAACAGCGTTACAAAGATGTCCAGATGGCAAGACAGTTGATGACCAGGCTCTGACACTTAGTAGCTGAGTAGCTTTGGGTAGAGCATTTGACCTCTTTAGATTTCATCTTTCTCTGGTGTCAAATGAGGCAACAATGATTGCTACCTTTTCAAATGACAGTAGCATCGAATAGAACAGTAGACTGTCAATCAAAAAGCACTGTGCCTGGGCCACATAGTGCAGAATCAATACACATTAGTGGCCGAGATGCCACAACTGCCCCCAAACCTCAGTCCTGGATGTGGGACAGCAGTTCTGTCTTGGTTGCCTGCACATCAAAGCTGCCTGGGGAGCTTTTAAAATGCAGATTTCAACCACATCCCAGGTCCACTAAATCATAATCTCTGGCAATGAAAGTCAAGCATCAATACTTTTAAATTTCCCCAGGTAATTCTGATGTACAGTCATGATGTACCTTGTACCATGCAATTGAAGATAATTTGAATGAAGTTTGTTCTTCCCCCAGGGGCTCATGGTCTTCTTGAGAAGATTAACATGCAGACAGAGAAAGACCATCGTATGTTGCAGCTGCACATAAGGATCTGAGAAGACAGCACGAATTACTGGTAAGATGCCTCTGAACCTAAAAGGCATGCAAAATAAGGATAAAAGTAATCTCAGATCATAATTCCAATTTTGTATGTAAAAAAGTGACTGCAACTCATAGTCTGACAAAAAGTGGACTCTGAGACCAAGATAAGTAGGTCACTGCAGCCTGTGGAGCACTAAACATGGTGGTCTACGGAGGGGTGAATGTTTATTAACCCCTCCATGGCTTAGATTATTGCTTCGTGAGTAGGGTGGGTGAGTGGATGCTTGGTGTGGTAGGGCTAGTCGGATGGTGAAAGAAGAGTCATGAACTATCTCAAAAAAGGTGCTAAGGGCACAAGGAGATGGCTCAGTGCAATCAGCCCTTGCTTGACAAAAAAAGTGCTAAAAGATTCAGCTAAATCCAGGAATCCAGAGACACCCTACAGTCCAGTGAGTTGAGCGTGGTGAGCATACTTCCATCAGCGAGCAATGTCCTTGCTCTAGCACCCACGATTCTCTGGTTCCTTTTGGTCAAAGAGCTAGGTAAGTCAATTCCTCACCTCTGAGCTCACAGCAAAACAAAGCAGCCTGATAATACTGGATGGACTGCTGTCGGGGGCCAGTGGGCTTCCTTACCCAAAGATGTGTCTCTGTCTAACCTTACTGTGAGTGAGACCTTATTTGGAAATAGGATCGGTGTGGGTGTAATTAAGTTGTAATTACTGCATCAGGGAGGGGTCTCGATCTAATGGCTGCTATGCTTATGAGAGATACAGAGACACATGGGGAGCATACCATATACCCACAGGAGCAGAGAAACAGTGATGCAGCAGCAGGCCAAGGAGCACCAGGTTTGTTCTACCAGAAGCCAGGCGCACACAGGGGGAATGATCCCTGAGTGCCCCCAGAAGGAGCATGACTATACCACACCTGGTTCCAGACAGTTGTGAAAGGCAGCAAATTGCTGTTGCTTTAAACTACACAGCTTATGGCAATTTTTTACTGCAGCCCTAGGAAATAAATGCATCTGATGAGCTGTCCTGTTTCAAATAAGAACAGGCAATCACGTCTGGCCAGGAGCCCAACCAGAGAGCAGCCAACAGACAAATCCCCGTCCATTATGGATGAAGTTCGAATGATCTAGCCTCTCGCTGGCCACACTCTCTGAGGTTGAGAGCCCCACAGACATTTTCTGAAAGGTTTGTTTGTTTTATTTTGCTCAAGGCAAAGATAGAACCCGACTTTGGCAGAATTTGTTAAAATTGGTTGGAGTTTTAAAAAGCCTTAAGTGAATTTGTTACAATGTTGGATCTGTCTGGGTACATGGCTGGGCAGCAGTATAAGCACCATTCTTGACAAATGATTCTTTTAGCTTTTGGAAGGCAGAACACGCTAGTCATTGAGCCAGAGTTACCCTACACTCTGGTCTTGTTGCCAGGTTCTGTGGCGTCCTGCCCCCTTCTGTGCTTGCTGAGTGCAGATGGAGCCTCTCACACCACAGACGACTGCTTCCGTTCCCAGGACCTCCCGACTTCAGAGCCTCCAGGTTTCCCCATTCTTCCCCGACAGCTTTTAAGTTCCATGATTCTGTCTCCATCTGGTGCACTGTGTTTGTCACTCAGCAGCCTTTATGAAGTCTCTGCTCTGTGTCTGGAACTGATCTAGATGGCAGGGAAGGCACAGAAGCCAGAACATGCAGGGTTTCCGGTCTCTTGGAGCTCAGGTGTGGCGTTATCCCAAATCCCATAATACAGAGATGCTCAGAGACAAAGAGAAAATTTAGACTACTGTCAAGAGAGCTTTAACAAAGTAGATAAGAGAGAAAGTACAGGTGGTGGAATGCAGTTTAAGATTGGGAAAGCAAAAAGAAAAGAAGAATCAATTATGGAAATAAAAGGATTGGTTCTTAAAAAGTTGCAAAAATGCTTGTTAGGATGCAAAGACAAGGAGAGGGAGATGGATTTTTTTCCCTTTGCTTTCACATTTTAGTTTTGGATTCTTAGCTTAGATCACTTCAATTATGGTGAAATATTACACCCCTCAAATATTGAGTGCTATCTGTGTAACTATAAATGCTGCTATCCATATTAAGAAAGAAAACAGTGTAAGAAGCCGTCATGCGAGTTCTGGCTGTTTTCCTAACCTGAGTTACACACTGGTTTTTTTTCTTATCAGTATGTACTTCTGCAAAAGAATTATGATGCTGCATGGCAATTGTGAAAAATCAAATGAAATGGTGCATATAAAATGGATCTCAAGTGGTTGGTAAATGATGTTAGATATTATTTTCAGAAGTTGTGCATAAAATATTTATTAATTTGCTCTTTTTGACAGCTTCATTTTACTATGCTCAGATTCTTAAGTTCCTCACTTGTTTTCCTTGAAGAAATAAGTATTAGCTCCTTCCTTTCTGTCCCCTCCCCTTTCCTCCCCTCCCACCCTGTCCTTTCCCCTCCCCTCCTCTCCACTCTCCTCTCTTCCCCTTTTTTCTATTCTTATTCTGCATCAGAACTAGAGATTGAATCCAAGACTTCAGGAATGCTAGGCAAGTGCTCTAGCACCGACCCTTTTAGAACTGTTTTTTTGACAGGGTCTCACTAAGCTACCCAAACTGGCCTCAAACTTGTGATCTTCCTGCCTCAGCCTCCTTTAAAGCTGGGATTATAGGCAAGTGCTGCCATACCTGGCTCTTCCCTTTTCTCATGTTAAATTTGAAATTTGAAAAAAGTACCTTCTTTTGTAGGGATAGTTGTGTCACTTCTGTGCTTTGTTTATCCAGCAAATATTTTTTGAGAATCATTTCCTTGTGCTTGGGAAATAGCCAGGAACTAACAAGTGTCCCTGACCTCATGCAGGTTACATTCTAAAGATAGAGAAATGAAAATAGAAGAAGATCAGGAAGTATTAAATGATTTTGTTGCTGCTGTTTGATATCAGGGATTAAATTCAGGACCTTGCACTTGCCAGGCAAGTGCTTATTCTACTGAGCTACCTCTCCGGCCCCAGTATTAACTGTTTTGAAAGAGAAAATTAACCAATAACGTGTCTAGCAGGCATCTGGGGCTGGGTAGTCTGGTGATACCGTGCATGCTTGATGCAAACAGTAGTACTGTAATCTGGGAAAATACTTGAACACTATATGCAAGAAATCTTTTAGAGGAACAAAGCTAGAATAGTTTAGAAATAAATGTACACAGGCTGATGAGTGAATGAACGTGACTGCATGGCCAGGTTGGGACTCTGTCAGTGATCTTACAAATACTATACTCTATCCTCCCCACACACCCCACTTAAGTATGTTCTAAACCTCAGGCCAAAATTTGCAATGAGAAAGAAAAAGGGAAGGAATGACAGTGGCAGGAAGAGGATGCACAGGAGGAAGCAGCTGGAATGGATATACAGAAATAAAATTGTTCTGATCTTTCTAAAACATTGATGTGGATTTTAACTTCTCCCCCTTGTAGGAAATAGAGGTAGTTTTGGCTCCCTAAATAATTTTATACTATCACTTCTCCATTTAATCAGTGTCTTAGTTACTTTCTTGTTGCTGGTACAAAATACTAGACATCCACAAGTTAAAGGACAAAATTGTTCTTGTTTGGTACTGGGATTGATCTCAGAACCTTGCACTTGCCAGACAGGCACTTATTCTACTGAGCTATCTCTCCAGCCCCAGTAGTAAATGTTTTGAAAGACAGAAATGCTTGTTTAGCTCAGCATCGTAGGGCCACTTCTTCACCCAGCATCTCCAAACTTTTCCAGACCACAACCCAGCTCTAAAAGCAACAGGAGGTGTCTTAGCAATGGCCTTACTTCTCTGGTACCAAAAGTCTTAGTTATTCTTTTATTGCTTGGACAAAATGGCTGACACCCACAAGTTAAAGGAGGAAAGGCTCACTTATTTAGCTCACAGTCTGCAGTTTTCTGTCCATAGTCGGCTGACTCCATGGTGGTGAACCATATCAGAGGAAAAACAGCTCATCGGAAGTGAGGGAGGGGGCAGCACAGAGCAGCATGAAGGGATCTCTATTCCTGGCTGTGCTCCCAGTCACTTCACCTCCCAATGTTACACCAAGTATAAACCCATCCGTGGATTAATCCAGCATTATTCACTGATGATCCAGTTACCTCCCAAGACTCCCACCTGTATATAAGTGCATGAGACTTTGGGGGAGACATCTGGATACAAGTCATAACAATTAAGAATTCCTCCAAAAGTGTTTTTGTGCCAAAAATTAAGTATAATTTAGAAGATAAGTACAGGGATCCAGAGAGGAGAAAATGCAAGGCTCACGAAGGAAAGGAGCTTCTTGCTACTCTTGGAAGCCTGCCTGGTGACCACCTCTATGTCCTCCTCCTAGAAGGCTCAGCCTAACAGTGACACTATTCTCAGCAAGGTGGAGGGAACCAGCAAAATAGCACACCCAGTGGTGTCATTCCTGTTGGGGGTGTTGATCAAGGCTTGGAAAGGAACTCCAGCAAGTGACCTTCCGTGGCACAGGCAACTGGAGCATCTTTAATCCTCACCTTTTTTGTAGCCCTTAGTCATTACCAGCTACTCATGCCCTGTGTTACAGTGAGATGTGACAGTTCCCCAGAGTTAGAAAATCACCATTGGCCTTTGCTGCTAGTTATCAATGTGGAGGCTGTGACCAGACTTAGCTTCTCCTTGGGGTTTCTCCTTTTATACAAGAAGGTCTATGTATTCCTAGATGGAACACCGTCATGGGAATCTGTGATCTAGCCCATGCAGAGTACTATGTTGGCCTTTGGTAATGAAAGTCCACTCAGTCTTCTGGTCTTGACAGAGATATTCTCATCTTGGTCTAAAATTAGAAGATGGTCACAGAAGGAAGAGGAGAAATGTTGAGTTTGTGAGTCCCTCTCTGTCTCTTTCTCTCTGACTACCTGGTCACACTTACCTAAGTCATTTTAGTTTGTACTCATTTGTCCTAGTAGTCAACAGGTGGCATCAAGCCCCTCTTCTCAGAGTTGGTCATCTGGTGCTGATCTGTTCCCAGGCAGATGCCTTAAAGTTCAATTGAAATAATGACTTCATGGAAGAAGAGCTTTTTCAGAATGGAGGAGGTTATTTTCACATATGTCATTTTGTTTGATTGTCATTAATTTTAAGATCTTGATTTCCAGATAATTGAGAACTGACATCCACAGGTACAAAGTGATGCCACATCTCAAAGAGAGGCAGAGTTAGACTTGAACCTTGTGATTAGGTAATAAGCAAAAATCCCAAATAGGATCCTCTTCCACTGTGTACAGCAGGGTGCCTGATGCATAACAGGCATGGACCTGTGCTGAAACAAATGAATGAATATCCAGAAGAGACTTTAAGGCAGGCAAACTTCAGAGGCCTACAGGAATGGCAGCAAGCAATGTCCCAAAGCACAGCTTGGTGGCCCTGAGGCCAGGGATGGCACACAGTAAGCATGAGCTGGTGCTCATGTTGATTCACCTGCTGTTTTCCCAGTGCAGATTCTGCATCCAGAGAAGCTGTCACACTCTGTGGCTTCTTTCTCTCCCCTTTGCTTTGATTAATCACTTTCATGACTCATATAGCTTAATTGAGTTACAAATGAGTTGTTTCTGGGTGGTAACCTTATGAGGGTAGGTTTGTGAGTCTCAGGAGCATCTTCAATATGACGCTGTAAAGCTACAATTAAATGAGACATGATCTCCTGGTAGCCCATGACACACAGGGAGGGCCTTGTGTGTTCTTTGCAGCAATGCTGCCCCATCTTTTTCTGTTGACAGAGTGTCCTGTATCTGTGCTGTCCACTCTGGTATTCTCACTGACCATTAAACACTGAGTGTAGTAAGTGCAACTTGGAACTCAAATTCTAACCTTGTTCAATTCAAATTAATATAAATATACGTGTACTTAAGCATATATGCCTAGTGACTATCATATTGGCCAGGTTAGCTCTAGAATAATTAAGGTATTAGGCTTTAAAAAGATGAAGGTTTCATTCTATTTCTGTGACTCATTATTTGCATGAATTTCATATAGCAGTGAAGCTTTCTGAACTTCATTTTTTTTTCATTTGTAAAGCAGGTATAGGAATTTCTTTTCTTTATAGCTGTTGTGATGAATTAGTAGAGCAATGAGTGCTTATTGCTTAGAATAATACCAGCAACATCAAGTGGAAATCCATTTAGTGGGAGCTACTTAATACGACATATCTATGGATTGGGAGACTTAAACACAGGTTGCAGGTAGAAAGTTGAGTAGCAACATTTTCTTCTTATGAGATTTCACAAGTAGAACTTCAGAGCCAATTTACCTGGGGTTCATCTATCTAGTATTATCTACATTTTATATCTATATTCTATATCTATTATTTATATTATGGAAACAGAGAGAAATTTTCACCAACTCTGAACAGATGTTGGAGTGTGTTGAGATACAGAAAATGGCAGTAGTTACTAATGTACTGAAGGGCCTGTCTGAGGGATCATGGGTTCCCTTCTCATGTCCTTGGCCAGCGCCAGGGTCATGGAGCTTCAGGAATGCATCTTTCAGGTTTCATCTCTATGATTCTCCATTGCCCAGGATGTTGTCTTTCACCCAGAACATCACCTCTTTGCTTGTCATACCAATTCTGTCTCCCCTCAGTCCTTCTTATACAGTCAGTTCAAACAATTACAGGTCATGCTGGAAACCTTTGCTGACTTCCCTGTGCTTTGTTGAAATATCATTGGGAGGTCAGTAGGCCCAGCTTCTTATAACGATTGTGTATTTCAAACCTTGGATATTCCTAGAGTCTTGTATACATCCTGGGATGGAGTAGGATGTATAAATATTTGGCAAGAAAATGTGATAATTACAATCAAAGATGATGATGATGAAAATAATGGGAATGGTAGTAATGGTGGCAGTGATAGTGATGATGGTGGTGATGACAGTGGTGATGATGGTGACATTTACAGGAAGCATTTACATGGCACCCACCACTTACAATTGGGCACAGTTATAAGTGTTTTATTCACATTTATTGTATATTGTAGAATGTCCCCACCAAAGCACATATATTCAGAGGTGGGGGTTGGAATGTGATAAACCATCAAAGCTCTATGTTCATTGGTGGGTTAACCCACCAATGAGATCACAAATTGATGGCATTGTTGAAAGGTGATGGCGTGGGCCTAGTTGAAAGGAGTGGATCATGGAGTGGAACCCAGGGTCCACATCTGTTCCCTTTCTGCTTAGGCTCTTCTTCGCTGCTTCCTTTTCACCATGAGGTGACAGCTTTGTTCCCCACACCATGATTTTCTGTTCCATCTCAGGCCAAATGTGGATCAAGACTTGTGAAGCTATGAGCCAGAAGAAATTCTTCCTTCTTTCAGGTTGTTTAGTTCAGACATTCTGTCACAGAGACCAAACTCTGACTACTGTATGTATCTTATCCTTGTAACGACTCTACAGAGTTGCTCTTTATTGCTCCCTATCATATCAACAAGGAGAATGGGTTGGACAAGTTTAAGTGATTTCCCCACATTTAAGTGAATTTAGACATAGATTCTTGCTTTCTTGTCAAAGTGCCCACTGTTACACCTCCAGAGTGCTAAAGGGCCTGATTTACTGGGAGACTTATCACAGAATACCTATCCTCTGCCCCTTCTCCTGGAAACCAAACCATGAAAACAAATGTTGTGTGAATATCTGGTAATTTGGGAGCTCAGAAATGAAACATTTTGCATTTCAGCATAAATTTCAGAGCCTTAAAATAGCCCTGACTGGCTCCTGAGGACAGGAGCACATCCATCCATCCCTTCTCAATTCCCAGTCACTTATCACTCAGACAGCTGCAGTGGAATGATTTACAACCACTTGGTGTTTTCCAGTGCGAAGCTAAAAAAATGCCACCTACCATGGAATAGCAATTGTAGGGCCTCACGCTGAAAGCTGCTGCTAGTGACTTTCTGAAGCCCTGCCAGCCTTCATCCCTAGCCCTGACACACTCTGTAATGAAGGGCCCAGATGATCCCAAGGCAGCCCTGCCCAGACTAGCTAAGCAGCAGGGAGGGAAATATATTGAAATCAGTGTAGACCAAGCTAAAATGCAGGCACTGGGGGATTTTATGCATGGTGAAATCTCCCTGTGCTTTCATTGAGCTACAATTATCTTTTCCTTTACATTCTCCTTCTTATCTATAATAAATTGGCTCATTAAAAAATACTTATTGAGCCTCTTTGCTGTGCTAGGACATGTGATAAATGCCAGGGACACCAGTTTGGGAAAATACCCAGCCACTGCCCCTGGAGAACTTGCTCTAGTGTGGGAGAATGGGAGGAAACATTTGTAATCTATTAAGCTAAGTGCTGTTGTCATAGCTATTGTCACTGAGTCTGGGAGCCATAGACACACATGCAAAGGGTAACTTACTCTGCTCAAGAATATTGAGGAACACTTCACAAGACTGTACCTTTAATAGTCACAGGCCAAAAGACCAGGATAGCCCAGGCAGAAGGAAGAGCTTATGCAAAGACATGAGGGCACATTGCTATGATGCTTTATGTGTTAATGTGCACAAATTGTCGGGTGCAGTTATCTAACAAGACACCAGCAAGATGTTGTCATGAAAGTAATCTGTTAATGTGACTAATCCTATGATCAGTTGATTTTAAGTGTTGAGGATGTCCCTCAACAATGTGAGCAAGCTTCCTCCAACTGGTTGGAGGATTTAAGTATAAAATGTAGTGTCTTAGAGATGAAGGAGCTCTGCCCCAAGGCTGCAACACAACATCTTGCCTGAGTCTCTAGCCTGTTGATTCGCCTTAGGGGTTTCAGACTTGCAGCCTTAACCATCATGGGAGCCAATTCCTTGCGATAAATACTTTAATATACATGCAAAGGCCTGTATGTCTACTTCTTAGTCCAGTTTTTCTAATGCAGAAGTTAAGTGCATAGAAATTGGGTAATATTTTTGTGGCTGGAACATAAGGAATATAGCTGGGAGAGAAGAGAAATCTTGTGAAAGAATATAAAGGAAACATGAGTATTTTTCCCCCCAGAGGACAGTTGGAACTAGGAAAAAAGTGAATGAGTCGTTCAAGTGTGTGTTTCCAAGAGATCCCCCAAGTGGCTAAGTGGGAAATGGAATGTCCTGGGTTGTGTGTCCTGGGCTTTTTCTGACCTCCTTCTACTTCCTGTAAGATTATCACAATGATATTAAAAACGAACAGGTGCAGTTGTCTCTAATAGGAAAAATTGAGAATGGGAGTCCTACAATCCTGTTTGGACAGCAGCTTTTCCCCTGACTCAGAGTATAACTTGGACAAAGCCCAGCTTCACTATGTCTCAGTCCTTTTGTCCATAGGATGAGATGTCAGGGGTCCTCACCCTAGGGTGGCGGTAGGGATGAAATCAAATAGGACCTGCAGAGCTGTGTAGAACATCCCCTGTGCAATCCTCAACCCTCTCCATGTTCCAAGCGCTGGAGTTGCTAGAATGTGTCTTCTCTTCCAGCTTGCTTTGCTCCACAGGGGAGGTCCGGCCTAGGCACCATCCTCTACTTTCTGTTTGCACTTACATGAGCTTCCAGGGTGTGGTCACTCCTCCACTGGCCCTACTCCTGTCGAGGATTTTTTCCTAAAGCTCCAGTCCTCTATGTCCTCATGCCTGGCAGTTGGTGGTCTTCCTCTCTTGCTAGCCCTGGTAAAGATCACAACCCATAACCTGACCCAAAGTTTGTAAATAGATCCTATAGAAAAATTCTTTCAACTACCTATTTCTCATACCAAGAATTCCACACATGTTTTATTGGTTTGCTATTGTTGGCATAATAAACTGACATGCAAAGTGGCCAAAGTGCTCGCATAGATTTGCTTTAAGTCATTTGAATAGCTTTTATAGAGAGAGACTTGGAATGGTAATTGTTTTAGTTTTTTAATTTATCTCATATGGGGTCTGCTGTGTTTCACTACACAGATCAGACTACTAGTGATTCACTTGTTTTCAGCCTCCCAAGCCTGAGATTATAGGCATGCACCACCACGCCCAGTCTCAATCAGTGGTCTCAGTGCTCCCCAGAGGCAGAGCCACCATGGCAAGCGGGGAATCATAGAATGGTTATTGTTTTAAATGCACAACAAATTGTAGCAGTTTTTAGCATCATTTTCATGTGCAAGTGAAAAATTGAGGCACAGAAAGGTTGATACACTTGCCCAGGTATGCACAGCTAGTTAAGGGCAAACTCTGGATTCATAAGCTTAAATTATGAACTTGCCACATACTACAACAATACTGCTTGCTTTTTTATCCAACCCTTAGACCTACAGTTCATGCTGTGCCATCCACATCTTTGCATAATCAATCACAATGTGTCTATTTCTCATCATGGCTACTTTGAGCTTCGGAGTAGATTCACTCAGACTGCAAGTCCACCTGTCTACCAAAGCCAAGAGGGATTGAGATATGGAGTGAATAGCCAGTCTCAGCCAAATGTGCAATTCATTTCCACAAGCCCCCTGAATCAATCAGAACATTGTCTCTAGGCCTGCCAGAAAACCTTTCCTGTCCATCTCAATTATGTTGGATGCTGGGAGGATTTGTCAGGCAGTGGGAGATGTCAACTCCCGAGTATCAGGGCTCCCAGGATGGGTCCTCCCATCCCTCTCCTTATCCGTGAGCAGCCCAGGTTGACAGCCTCCTCCAGAAGTGGGTTTCTCATGCAGAATAGTCTGGGTCAATACTATTCTGTCATCAATCATGGTGCAAAGCTGAGGGGCCTGAGATTCCATGTGCAGAATAAAAAGGTACCTTTCTGTCCCCAAATTTGGAATTTCTTTATATCTGAAGTTGTAGTACTTGCTAGGCTCTAGATTCATTAGTATTTAATGTCAGTGTAGTAGAACTTTGAGGATCAACACATTTTTATTTTTGTCAGTATTTTTCTTTTACTATATCCAATAAAAATTAACATTGTTTTCCAAAAATTATTATGTATTCCAGCAGGATGCTATAATCCTGTTTTTACAATTTTACTTCTATCTGTTGATCTTGTTCCTATTAGAATATGAGATTACAAGATACAAAATCAGTATCAGATGTCCAGAATTATCTTCATCAAGGGCTATCTACAGTTATTTCTTGGTGACATTTGTGGTAAATTTTGCATTTCTTCTTTGCATTTTTTCTGAATCATTTAAGAGTTTTATGGCAGCCTTGTATCATTTGCATGAAGACAATATTTACTGTCTCCTGAGAGAGAAATACAGAACCCAGAACTAAGAAGATGCCAATAATTTTTCAGCCTGATCTTACATAATACCAATGAAGAAATAGAGACTCAGAGAACAGAATGTATTTGCCTAAGTCATACCTACTGAATTTGACTGTTCAGTAAGACTAAACTTAAGATGCAGCTGTATGTCTAGGTTTTTTTTTTTTTTTTTCTCAATAGTCATTGATGAACTCAGCAAAAATTTAAGGAACATATATTTGGAAGGACAATGAACTGAATTTAGTCTCTGCTCTCAAAGACAGTTTAATCAGGCTTCTGTTGTGGTTGATGGGATTATGGAAGAGACCATAGCGATGGCCAGAGCAAAGAGAGGGGGGAGATGAGTGTACAAGCCAGTGATTGGATATACAAAGCCTGAAGAGAGAAAGCCCCGTGGGCACCCAAAGGGTGCAAGGGCAAGCATGGGCCATTTGTCCAACAACAAATGGTCACCTGCTACTGGAACACAGGTGAGAAGTGTTGGTGAGGCTAGAGGACAAAGTGAGTTGCCAAGTGCAGCATGCTCGTGAGACTCAGGATCCCTTGGAATCAGCATGGAGCCCAATGACGACAGCCTTGTCTTCTTCCAACACCTATGGTACATGCCCCATAGATACTTGTTCATTATTCCATAGGTGGCTGGGATGAAATGACATCCATTACTGGAACATTTCTGAAGCTTCTTCCATACCTCAAGGCCAAAATTAATCTTTCCATCATTTCCATTGCTTACACTTTCATACACCTGTTTTCTTGCCTGTAATGATTCTTTTGTATGGTGATTGATTAAGTGAAGATCAACTTGAGGGGAACATCCAGCTAGATGGAGATAAAGTGCAGCTCTTGGAAATGGTATAAGGGGAGAATATGAGGGGAGAATTATAAGCTGGTATCCCTTCAAGAAGCTTCAGTTGCTCTCTTTGGTTGCACTGAAGTTTTACCCAAAGATAGCTGTAGTTTTCTTGGGAGGAACCCTGCTCTTCACCCTTGCCTTCAGAGTTCTCTCCTGGGTCTCTGAGAGGATTCTTCAGCTTCTAGCATTGTTCTTTCAGCCTGAAGGCACAGACTCTTCAGCTGCCCCTACCCACCCTTGGACTTTCCTTCATCTATTCTTCAGCTTTCCATCTTAGATTCCTTGGCTTCCTGTTGTGGACTTGCTGCAGACATTGCTGTGGGCTCTAGACCTTCAGCTGGACTTGTGGTGGGCCACTGCTATAGGCTCAAGGCACTTGGCTGGATTTTTCGTGTCTCTGGTGCACAGGGACACATCTCTTGCTCTTCTACAGCTGACTTTAGTAAGCATGCCCTAATACATTGTAGTAGAAAATAATAGTTTTGTGTCAGTTTTAAATCATGAAATTTGTGAAGGAAAGTGGCACATCTGAGTCACGTGAATGCTACCCTAGAGCAGTGGTGGTGAGCCGGTGGCACATGAGCCAAGTCACCCCAGTAGCTGCGCACTAGATAACAGCTGATTTTACTAAGCTGAAATCTCAATATTTAAGTTTAATGGCACTGCTGGCACTTTGCGATGTATCAGTGGGCTTTGGAGTTGCAGTTTGGGCACTCAGTCACTGAATGTTTCACTGTCACTGCCCCAGAATATCTGGCACACAGAAAGCATTCAATAAAGATTGGACCCAAAGATACCCAGTAGGATCCAAAGATACTCAAATCTTCTCCCTTAACTGTGAAGCTTTATTCACAGTGGCAGAATACAGCATTGGAAACAACTCAACTGTCCATCAGAGAATGAATAGATAAATGACAGTATTATCCACACAATACTGCTTATCAATAAAAAGAAAATTACATACACACAAATGAATCTCAAAAGCATGGTGCCAAGAGAAAGAAGCCAAACACAAAAGAATACATGCTGCACAAAATTCATACATTTGGTAAGAGACAAATATAATCTGTAGCTAAACAAGGCATATATTAATAGGTAATTGAGGCTTAGGGAGGGGAATTGACTGCAGACAGGTTATAAAGGAATATTTAGGAGGTGGTGGAAATCATTCCCCATCTTGACTTTTGGGGCCAGGGTTCACAGACAGGCATATACCTTTGACAGAAGTTACTGATCTCATATTTAAAATGTAATAAGCATTTAATTTTGTGTTCATTATACTCAGTAAAGTTAACTACAAAAGATACTGTGATACAATGTCCAAAGACCAGATAAGACTTTCTTTTGGATACAGTAGTTGCAAGTCTGTTCTCTTTCTCATTGGGTTATACTACTTTAAAGTGATGTCAGTGTTTCTTGTTTTATTTTTTTTTTGTATAGATTGGAAGGAGTTGATTATTTTAATAAAACCTATGTAGCAGTAGTAGTAGTAGTACTAGCAGCAGCAGTATTAGTAATGATAATGAGTAGGAGAAAAAGGGTATTTATCTAAGACTTTGTAAGGACTAGGAAATACATTTAATCCTTCAACAACTTGTGTAAGGTATGTGTGGTTATTAACCTTGTTTCACAGATAATGATACTGAGACTCAGAAAAGATGAAGCTGAAAGCCAGTCATAGATAGTCTGGGTAGAAAGTCTAATTTTTAAGTGTTTACCCCTGAAAGTTATAGGTCTCTATATCAGCGATGAGGTTGAGAGCAAAAAAAAAGTACTGTTCATTTTTAAGCTTTTCTAACTTCTTTTATTCATTTCAATATCTGCCACCAAATTATCACAAAGCCAATCAACAAATTGTTGAAATCACAGTTGGGTGATGTGTATTGGGCTGTCTTTCTTTCATAGTTCCCAAGAGTGGGAAACACATGTGACAATGACTCTGGTCTTCTGGAAGGCATCTCATAGCTCTCAGTGACTCCTTCCCATTCTCCCTCTGGTCCAGCTCCTTGTGCTAGCAGAGCAGAACCATGTATATCCTGTACTCAGGCTGGTTTTGAGCCTAGAGGTGACCTTTGTCTCTTTGAGGCCAGGAATCCATGACAGACTCAGGTTGTATTTGGTCTGGCTTGAGAGAAGCTCAAAGAGGAAGGAGACAGGCTCAGTGGCGCAGATGTGGCATTTTTGTGGACTGCCTCTTCTGCCACACTGGGCTTGTCAATGGTAGTAAGAAGCAACTGGTAGAAGAAATATCCATTCTGAATGTAGGGGCTGGGCTCACAAATTTGTGATTTGTATCCAAATGTGACCACTGAAGTCAAACTCAGATAAGCTCACTCTTACAAGGAGACACTGAGAATGTACATTGACAATTCTGCCCTCTCTGTCCACCCAGCCTGTCTGAATTTTAAGTTGAGAGTGTTTAGCAGTGTTTAGTACACAGTAAAATCTCAACAAAATCCAGCTAAGACTGTTACAATCATAGAAGTTGTTCCATTTCCAAGATGCATCTTCTTCATTTTTTGAAGTTTGGAATGCATCCTAAACCTGAGGTGTAACCTTTTATAAATCTAAAACCACCCAAAATAGAATTTATTTAGAAACCAGTGTATTCATTGCATGTAGTAATAAAACTCTCAGTAGTTTTTTTAGACATAAATTTAATTTAAAAAACTAGTATTAATAAACCAGAAGAGTAACTTACAATAGTAACTTACAACTAGGTCTTACGGAACCTCAATTTGTTTTAGAGATTAAGATATAATGATGAGCTTTCAATTATCACCAGATGATTCCAGAATGGAGCTGCAATGGCCTTGGTCAGTCCTTCATATACACATTGGGATTCCTACCACAAGGCTGTTGCACAGTCCACTTTTTGAGTTCTCTGTCCTTGTGTCTCCAGTAATGCTACCTTCCAGCTTTAATATAATTTCTTCAGGGAAGTCCATTTTGACTTTGTTGTCCAGGTGGAAACTTTCTAGAATCATTTGCCATTCATTACAGCCTATGTCACAGTGGCAACTTTAGGCACTACACAAACATGACATTACTCTCTATCTCTTCCAGTGGACTCTAATTTCCATAGGAGGAGCTTGCTGACACTTGTTCTCCAGAATGTATCAGTGTCTCCTAAATCCTCTGTACAAATGAGCCAATACTTGAAAGAGGTTTGGTTATACCAGGAATCTGTATGAAGCTTTCTGTTTCTCTTTTCACACCTATTCAAAGGGTACCTTTGATTTGTGTCTCTTAAATTTCATCACAACATCAGCTCAACAAAGACAGAGTGTGTCTGCTTTGATTTGTTGGTACTTGTCATGTTTTATGTTTATAACCATTTTTTTTCTCCACTACACCTTATCTTTACCACCTTTGAGAGTCATGAGAACAGGTTTTATATTTTGATCGCTTGTACCATGATGTGGCATAAATCCACAGCCAAAGCTCCGATTGTTTCCCCAAGGTTTTATTTGGCATATCCATCTTGCTCTAGGACACTTCCTCTTGGCATCTGGCAGATAATTTAATGTGAACATTTTCAAACTTGAACTGACTTGCCATCCTTATGGAACCCACTTATTGTACAAATGAATAAACAAATATTTCTGTGGTGACCAAGGGTCACCTTCACCATACCTAGGTGGCTTGCAGAAGGCATTATATTTTCCCTAACAATCTGTCACCACAGGGTCAGAATCACTATGTACCTCAGATAGCACAGAATGGTGGAAACAATGTGTGCTAGCATCAGCTGCTCTGAGTTCAAGCTCTAACTGCATTCAATATTTAGGAAATGAAATACATTGGAAAGGAATTATTAAGTAGTACACTTGACATCAGGCCCTTTCCTATGGCTGTTTCATTCAACAAATAATCTATGCAATGAGCAGTACTATGCCATTTTAATGACTAGAAAATATGGAATCAGAGCAGAGAAACACGTTAATCAAGGTTACCACACTGCTAAGAAGCGGAGTAGAGATGAGAACTCATACCTATCTGGCTGGAAAGTGGAACTCTCTTAGTACCACCTTGCTTTATTCCCTGGTTCTGTGGCCCTGAGTAAGATGTCTAATCCCTCTGGTCTCTTATGTCCTCATCTGTAACAGAGATGATCACCATGCAGACTGCCAATGGCTGCCGTAAGTGTTCAAAAATAACACATATTAAAATGTTATGTAAATGCCAGTGATTACTAGACTCAATGTCCACAAACAGGTAGGACAGAAAGCATCAACACTGTCGTTGAACAGATGAGAGCTCTTATTATTCCTGAGAGAGTCATTGCAGCTGGAGAGCAGCAACACAATGCCTACCAAAAAAAAAGTGTGTTGGGGGGCAGACTCTAAAAGGAATTGCTACGCTCTCTTCCCAGGCTATTTTTAGTTTTACTAAAACACAATTTCAGATTATATTGCTTATTCTCTGACTGAGGTATGAGCACTACAGCCCAGCTGTTCAGAGAAAGACAAGAACAGTTAAATAATTCTCTGTATCCTGGCTGGCTGCCAGTTGCCCAGTAGAGAGCTCTGTATGCTGAGCTCCTCCTGGTTTGCTGTCCCTTGCTTGAACATATTTTGGACAACACTATATTTTGCCACAGACCCTACTGTTTCATGCACAGGTGCTAATTTCCTTAAGAAATTGATCATCAGTTGTTTGGATTGTCACCCACTGAAGTAGGTATGAAATCCTGGCTGGCCCCAAGTGGGCCATTTTGCTCCAGTACAATTTTTGCCCCATCTTGCTCAACTCTCCATTTTCTGAGCCTTGCTTGAACAGGAGTTTTCCACCTTAATGACTCAGAGGTGGCTAGTTCTCACAGTGCTCATGAACCAAGTCTCTGTTGTGGCAAAGGGAAAAAAGGTTGGCAATTGACAATCACTGGGGGCACGGAAAAGTACTACAGTCAGTGCCCCTCTCCTGAAGTCTGCTTTGTATAAGAAGACAAGTACACTTGTGAATGAAAGTAACAGCAAACACTTCTAAGGTGCTTTTATACCAGGTACTGCACTGTTTTTGATAATTTATCACATTTTTACCTGAGAGGAAGACACTGTAATGATCCTTCCTGCTACAACCAGCCCAGAATCTCAGAGAAGTGCAGAACCAGAATGTTAGACTTCCAACAGATTTTATGCTCTTAACTTTGAATATAGGATTCTCTCCAATGATTATAATATAGAGTATGTTGAGTGGAACGAGGGATTAAATTTTTTAAATTTTTTATTCATTTTAATGAAAAATATCAATAAAATAGTTTCAAACAGGTTAGTAGGACATTTACACTAATTAAAGCATTGCATGTTGTTGTCTTCATAGTAGTTACTCAGAGGACAAGACACAGACATATCTTGTCTAGACAACATTAGTATAAGCATTTCTTTTCATTGAACTAATAGAAGGTAGCTGTATATCTATCCTGTTTTGTATATACATATATATTTTTTCCACTAAAAGATGGTTCTTTATTTATATCCCCTTTCTTTGTTTTGTTTTGTCAGAGATGGGTGTTCCATTGTTGTTAGAGAAGCTGTATTTGGAGAGGACTTTAAAGGACCTTTTCATACTTGATGTCAGTTCAAATATTGTAGGTACTTAAATTCAGCAAAATGACCCAATATAGTCCAATAGTCCATAATAGTGATGGGTTATCAGCAGAACTGGCAATTCTCTGAAATTGTTCATGTAAACCTTTTACAGGTCAGGATATTAATATGGCATTACTTTTTATACCCCGTGGTTATAGTTTTCTGATGGATAGTTAAGACCAAGTTAAAGTAAGACATATGTAACTAAAAATGTAACCTTTGCTCTCTGACAAGGTCAGTCAAATCCCTTCATTTATCCTGGAACCTTGTGGATCTTTTGTCAGTGTCAGCCATGTGGATGAGTCACGGCCATTGCTTGACCAAGTTGTTCTCTGTGAAAGCCTGAGAGAATTTTTTTCTCTCTAGATGACTCTCCTTAGGCACACTGTATCATCAAACACTTATTTTTATGACTCCATAATCTCATTGATTAGACAATTTAGGAAACAACTGAGTTACAGGATGTCACAGCACAGGTTCGCTTATGTCTTGAGTCCTCAGTGAACTTGAAAGGCTGGGGTTAAAATATTGGCTATCCTTGCAGCCTCCCTCCACCATTTTTTTTTTTTTTTACTAATTTTTGGTCTGCAAACTTTAGTTGTTAAACATCAAGAAGAGAAGCTTAACAATATTATTACCCTGTAACAGAAGCAGTGGAGCTTAATATCACTCTCTGTCTGAATGTCAAATGCCTTAGACATAACGTGGAACTGCTATTTTCCAACAACCTTGGGTATTCTAAACTTTAAATCCCTATAGAGAATGTGAAAAGAAAACAATTACACATATTTACAAAGAAATTTAGAAATCAAACTATACACAACATTGTAGCAGGACAATCTCATGACTTTTTTGTCTATTTTCTTTTATTACCTTTTTTTTACATTTACTTTAAACAGAGTATAGTAATAATTGATATGACTTTAGAAGCAGTATGCATTTAGAACAAAATGATAGGTATTTCAAGCATGGTTTTTGTATTACACATTGCTATTCTCAGTTTACTTGCTTAGTTCACAGATAACAGCATATATAGTTAGTCAGGGTGGGAATTCTACACATTAACTGCTGTTTTCAAAAACATGATGGAAGGGGTTGGGCAGATGGCTCAGTGGAATAAGTACTTTCCTGGCAAGTGCAAGGGCCTGAGTTCAATCCTCAGTTCTGAAAATAAAAAAACCAATGGAAATTCTTAGGATCATTGCCTTAACCATCTTGTTTATATAAATGTATGGTTTTGCCCTCTCAGATTTCTTAACTTTTCTCCTTTTTCTCTCTTCATTGCTTAATCCTTCAGTTCTCACTTTCCATTTAACTGTATTATACTTTCAATTTTTATTTATTCTTTTGAGTTCTTACACTACGGAGACAATATGATATTTACACACGTGGGTCTGGTTTACTTCGCTTATGAGTATTGCTTCAAGTTGCACTCACTTATACATGAAGGTTTTGAGTTTGCTTTTCTTTTTAGCTGAGTAATACTGTATTGTATAAAAACACCACATCTTTTTCATCCATTCTTCAGGTGATGGACGTTTTGGTTATTTCCAAGATTTAGCTATCACAAATTGTGCTTCTATAAATATAGGCACACATATATCACTATGGTATGATGTTATCAGTTCTTTTGGGAAAATTTCTAGAAGAGAGAATAGCAGAATGAATGGGATTTCCAATTCTAGATTTTGAGGAGTCTCCACAATGAGTTCCATAATGGTTGCAACAGTCTACATTCCCACGAGCAGTGGAGGAGAGTTCCTTTTTTCCTGCAGTGAGGGATTAAGTATTGTTTAAAGATGTAAGTTTTCCAGGTGATGTACTTACTTGTACAAAGGTCTAGAGATGCTGAAAATCCTGCATCTGTAGGAACAGAAAGTAGGACATTGTATTTAGAGCATCACAGGGCCTAGAGTAAGTGAAAGGTATAGGAGAAGTTAGAGGAAATTTGAGAAATATAAAAAAGAGATAACATTGGAAAGGTGGCTTCTCATTGAACTAGTAAAGTTTCTAGATGTCAAGCTAAAGTTTTGAACCCTAACCTCTTTAAACCTGCTGGCATTTTGGGGGGGTTGTGAAATGCATGATGTAAGTTGGGAATGACCCCTCCCTCAGGCAGTAGTAGAGTGAATATATCTAAGAGAAAGCTAGAAGGGAAAGTGAAAGATGAGGGACACTATGCTAAGAGATGAAAGAGATGGTGGGAGTCCCCTCCTCCTTCAATCTCCTGTTTTTGGAGGATGATTAGCCCCTAAGAATACCTTCCTTCTCAAGTGAGTCCTGCAGCAGCATGGTAATGACAAGTGCTGCTGATAAATTGAATCATAAGGCTTCCCAGGAGGGAGCTTCGGTCAATGGCGCCACTGACAGCACTCACTGTGTCCTCCCAACTCTGAAAACTCTAATGATCAAGTTCATTTTTTGGACAACTGTGAAGAACAGGCTACCACTCATGTTGGAAAGATGCTGGATATGAACTTTGAACTTGGCTTACTCTGGCTTGCTCACTCTCCAATAAGAATGAAATTTGTGGTTTCAGCCTTCCCCACCTGCACACAGCTACGAGGGTACCTGTTCATGGCCAGACTTCAAACTTGACATTTTCAACTGTGATTGATTGAAAGAGTGGACTGTGAATGCACGTATGCAAGAATTAGAATGGAGAAATGTCAGGTACAAAAACCTAATAGCCTCAACGAATGTAAACACTGTAAACCATCAACTTGTGCTATGATTGATAATATTAATCAGAATGAATATGGGGAGATGGGAATTAAAGAATGTAAGGATATTTACAAAGAAAGATATATATATGTATCTCCAACACCCAAGATGATTATACACTTCATATACTGCAAACATGTACTGAAGGAAAGAACCATTCACACACACACACACACACACACACACACACAAAGAATTCTTCTATTAAATCTTATAAATGGATGCTTGTGAAGAGAAGGATTCTGATAGTAGACAGCATTCTTCATCTATAGATAGCAAAGCCAAAAATGAAACAACAGTGAGGAAAATGATATGGTGTCTGTCCGTGTTCCCCTAAAGCCTCATGCCATGAAGGGGAGAGAGGTGTTTCCAGAGACAGTTGAATCTAGAATTCCTGATAGGCTCATTGTCTAGTGCTAAGATTGGGGGTGCAAATGCTGCACCTGCCCTAGGACAAGTAGCCTTCATACAGTAGAGGGGCTAGAAAAGAGGCTTGTTCCCTGCTTTTGCTCTTGCTGCTTTGCTGCCTTCCACTGCCATGAACTGTTGCCCATGTGGCATGCCACCCTGCCTTGGTTCAAGCCCATTTTTGTTGAAACTCCCACAAAAAGTGAGCTAAGTAAGCCTTTCCCTCCTTAATTTTGGGCATTAGGTATTTTGTCTTCAGAATGAGAAAAGTGAATTACAGAATTTAAGACCAGAGATGGAGAATAACATGCCTCTGAGACTCTAGATAGACCTGAGGTTGGAGTAAATTAGATCTATTTGTAGAATAGACTCCTCTACAACTTTTGGAAAAAAAAAAAAAGGAATTGAATCTCATTGGCTCATTCTTGAGTCAATCACTGAAGCCACAGGGTTAGGGTATGATTTTTTTAAAATTAATTTTATTGAGAAACAAATAACAATGAGATAGTTTCAAAACCAATTAATAGGACAGTTTCAATGATTAATACATTGCATATTGTTGTCTTTGTAGTGGTTATTCATAGTAAAAGATGTCGCTCATCCAAAATTGAAGTCTGTGTGATTTTCATGCTGTCTTTCTCCAACCCCCATGCCAGCCCCAGACTCCAAGAAGACTATCACACTTAGAAAATCACACAGACTTCAAGCTCGAATGAGTGGATTTTCAAGCGAAAGCAATGTCCTACATTAGATGTATCTGCAACTGTTTGCAATGTAAATGTCAAAATTGCATCAGTCTTTCAACACAGGGTAGGCCTTGAACTAACTTACTTAGAAAACAATTCTAAGGTGAGAAACTCTTGGGATAGAAGCTATGTGTTAAGTGGCCCTCTTGATTTCATTTTATGTTTTCAGCCTTATGTCTTGTTCCTCCACCCCACTGAAAGTTACTGGGTCACTAAAACAAAGTCTATTTCAGTGAACTGGAGACCTCTGCTAACTTCTCCACACTTTGCTCTCCTATTGGCATTCATGAACTCAAACTGTCAGCGTCTTGGGTAATTAGAAGCAATAAACAAATGCTAATTAGCACTTTGCCTGTACCCTGAGGATGCCACAAGCATAGACCCAACCTCGATGTTTGTGTTTCCAAGATTCCTTGAATCTCCATGTTTAAAACACTTCTTTATTTTTTATATTTTAATAATTTCTATTGAGAAAGAAGTAGTGATGATATAGTTTCAAAACAGGTTAGTAGTACAGTTACAATAATTAATACATTGCATATTGTTGTCTTTGCAGTAGTTGTTCCTAGTAAAAGATGCAGACTTTATCAAAGGAAGAGCACAAAGATAGTGTAGCATTTGGTCCAAATCACCATATTTTAGCTTGACTTCCTTGGATCTCAGATGCAGTACTGCCATTTCATTCATGAAATGACAATAGTAATCTCTCATGTGCTTTTCTTATAGGATTTACATACATGTGATGTGCACAGGTGCCAAAAAATTCATGCCTCACTAAATGAATTTTTGTGAGTCTATGTAATCTATGAGGGAGATCAGATATGAAAAGCTGGGAGCAAGATTCTTCTCTGATCTTCCTATTTGTGTCACTTCTGTTGGGCTCAGAGCACTCACATCTCATATTAGCATCGCTGCATAGTTCCCTTTTTTGGTCTCAATTTCTGTATCATCTTTTCCCAGATCACTCTGAATTTGTTTCCTGGGGCTGCTATAACAAACTACCAGTAATTGGGTGGCTTAAAACAGCAAATGTATGTTTCCCCGTGGCTCTGGAAGCCACAGATGCAACATCAAGGCATTGCCAGTGTCACTCTCTTTGAAGTTCTGAGGAAAAATCCACCACACTCTTCTCTAACTTCTGGTGCTCACTGACAATTGTTGGTGCTGCTTGGCATGAAGTGCACCATTCCAATCTCTATTTCTGTCTTCTCATAGCCTTGTTTTTTCCATGTCTCATGTGTCTATAACTTTTTTCTGGACTTCCTTCTAAAAGACATCTGTCTTTGGATTTAGAATCTTCCCAGGTAATCAAGGATGCTTTCATTTCTAGATCCTTAAGTTTATTATATCTGAAAAGAAGAGTTTTTTTCTAGCAAAAGCTATGTCCAAGTTTCTGAGGTTAGCATCTTTTTGTTGTGTCCTTTCGAACCATTCCATATCCCAAACTCCACATCTTTACTCCAAGGTCCACATTCCCAGAGACATTTTTATTCTCAGCATCAAATCACCCTCTTGTTGGAAAATTCTCCATGTCTTCTCCATTTCAACCTAAAAGATGTCTGACTACATGAATCTGCCCTCTGTGGCTTTCTTGGAACAAGCCCAAACTCCTCTTGTCCTGCTGCAGGTACCTGGTCCTGCACCCCAACCCTGCCTCATGCTACCTCCTGGAATATCTTTCCCTCCAGTACCATCCTCGACTCTACTCATTTTCTGTCACCATGAGCTTCATGGCTTAAACCAACATGAATTTATCATCTCATATTTTTTATAGGCTGGAAGTCTAACCCCAGCTCAGCTGAGTCTTCTGTTTAGCTCCTATCTGGTTGCAATCTATGTACAGCCTATGCTGCACTGCCAGACGGATGTCCGATTTGGAAAGATCCTGGTATGGTGGCACACTCAATTCATTCAAATAAATCTCAGCACTCAGGAAGCTTATGCAGGAAGATAGCTATGGGTTTGAGTCCCACTACATAGTGAGTTCAGGGACAGTCAGAACTATATAGCAAGACCCTGTCTCAAAAAATAAAAATAAAACAAACAAAAAACACATTGGGAAAGAACTCACTTCCAAGCTCATTCAGGCTCTGGTAGAATTTGTTTCCTCATAATGGTGGAGTGGGGATTTTGACTTACTGCTGTCTACTCACCAGAGGCCACCTGTGGTTCCCAGAGGATGCTTAGTGTTCCATCACAGAAGGGTCCTGGCCCTGGAACTCAGTTCATCAGGCCAGCAAGGATGATGGCTCACCTTGTAGACACCACATAAGGGCTTTTACTTAGATCTGGTCCCCCTTGAATAAAATTCTCTTTGTACTTCACTCAAATAAAATGGCAATAAAAACCTTCATCTTTGCCCCACATGCTTAGGTAGAACACACTGCTGCTCTGCTCATACTGTGAGAGGGCACTGTCAAGAACAGGAGCACTACATGTCTGCAATTTGGAGACCACTGTGGAGCCCAACTGCCAGCTTAACTCTGCCATGAAACGCTGCTGCTCCCACTCAGCTGGGTCATCCCTTCTTAGTGACTGGCATCTTCATGTGCACCCATCTTATGGCACTGTGTTGTTTGAGTGGCTCATTGTGAGTAAGAAGACTCTGGAGGGAGTCAGACAGCCTGAGTCCATCTGGACCCTCTACCCATTAGAGCTGTGTCCATGGGATGCTCAGCATTTCAAGGCTGAATTAGAAACATGCAGAAGGATTTCTTCATGAGGTTATTTTGATAATCACATGTGCTGATTTTTTTTAAAAATATAGTTAACAGTTTCTGGCTCTTGGCTAAGGTCTTATTTATAAATATTTTATATGAGCCAGGATAGACTGAGATATACTAAGGTATAGTAACCAATAGTCCCTAGTGTAGTGTGGCTTAGGACAAATTATTTTTTATGTTTTGCACATTGGTGAGTAATTTAGTAAGGGAGTTCTGCCCATTTGGATCATGCGGGTCTTGCTGATGAACTATTACAATGAATCTTGCTGGTAACAGGATTGAAAAAGAAACAAACCTCTGGAGTGTGTTTCCAAGAAAGTTTAAATTCCAGCTCAGAAGAGAAACAGGATCAATGTACCCAAAATTCATTGTTAAGCCTGAGTCACATGAACCCAAAGAACTAGTGAGTAAAAGTCTCCATGTGCTTAACTAAGGAGCCCACACTGTGAGGTTTAAGGTGTTACTTCTTTTGTCATAAATCTTGTTTTCCCAGATGGAAGATTCTTATCTCAGCCATCCTTATACCCAGAGCAGTGTAGGTAGTCTAGCAAATAGCACATCACAGCAAAAGGTTAGAAAGCTTAACTTTTAAAATGGAACAGTTCTGATGTACAAACCCTATGATATAATTTGAAGAGATGAAAATCTTCACCAGTGCTTAAATAGTTCTCATCTTAGCCTGTTACAGTCTTATATTTCTGCCATCAGCTTGATCCATTGGGGTCCTGTTTTGCTGTGTTTAGGGTAGGGTCTACAGGTTCAGGGTCTCACGATGTAGATCAGACTCATAGCGATTCTCCTGTTTACAGCCTACCGAGTTCTGGGATTATAGGCACATGGACCACCTCCAGTCTCAACTGCCATCTCAGAGTGCCTCAGGGGTAGGCCTGGCAAGGCAGGCCCTCGGATTGAAGCCCAGCCACTGTGCTCTGCCTAAGCAGGTGCTTTAGTCCGCTGAGCTATCAGATTTGTGGTAAGGCACCCTATGCTCATTTAGCTTGCTATCACTGTTGCTATTCAACTGAACTGGCCCGTGGTGCAGGTCAAGACTGGAGCCTGTGCTTGCCACAGGGGATGAGATTTCTTGTGAATCCAACTCCCAAACACGGAATTTATTAGCCTTCCATACTGGCAGGAGCTTGAGAATGGGGCAAAAGAATGATAGTTGTAGAAAGAAGAAATAGTGACGCAGGCTGCCCATGATAAATGATGCTGTGGTTTGGGTATGGTTGGAGTGTGACCTCCAAAGTTGTCTTGGAAGACAGCACCTATGTGTGGTCAAAGGAAAAGCCTTCAGGAGATGAGGAGAGCTAGATATGGTCACAAGATGAAGGCTTCATGATTTAATCCTGATGGCTTCATAAAAAGGAGAGAAACCAAAAGAGACACACATGGGTGCACACCCTGTCATGTGATGCCCCATACCACCTGGGCACTCTGTCAGTGTAAGAGTCATCTCTGAGGTAGCCCCTTGACCTTGCACCTCCACAACTAGGGGCTAAGGGCCGGCAGTATAGCTCAGCTGACTAAACGCTTGCTTAGGTAAACGCAGGGACCAGTGTTCGATCCTTGGTTCCCCAAGCTGCTCTGGCCCCACCTTCGGGTGCGCTGAGTCGGTGATGCAATCCAGGCATGGTGGCACGAGCCTGTAATCCCAGCACATGGGAGGCAAAAAGCAGGAAGATCACTGTGAATGTGGGCTGCATGCATAGTGAGACCCTGCACCAGAAAAATAGAAAAACACACACACACACACACACACACACACACAACTAGGGGCTAAATAAACTTTCTTCTCTATAAAGCTACCTGAATTATATCAAAAATTCAATAATGATTTTCCTAGTGGATGACCGTAATACTAGAAGCCAACATAATATCCTGTCCAACCACCATTAGTGCAGATCTTGTCTCTCATAGAATTATGTAGAAGCACAGTGTTATCTATCCCCACTGTACTGTCTATACACACACATCATGATTTTTTCTTTCTACACCGCTTCCTTTGTCTACATCTGTCAAAGGTGGACACTCCATTAACATTCAACTAACTTAGGTGCTTGAACTTGACAACACAATCCAATACAGTCCAGCATTCTACAACCATAGTGAGTTATTCAAAGAAATTGTCGACCACAGCCATTTACAGCTCAGCTTAATATTATGGCCTCACGATGTATACTTCATTTTTATACTTTTCTGCTGGATGGTTAAGACCTAGATAGATCAAGACTTATATACCAACACATGAACTTTATATTTCTTATGTGGTCAGTGAAGTCCTCTCAGGGTTTATCTTGTAGTCCTGTATATTATTCTGTAGTTCCTTTGTCTGTGTCATCCATGTGGATGAGTCACAGCCAATGCTTGACCAGTTTGCTCTCTGTGAGAGCTTGAGAGAAAGTTTTCTCTTCATGTGACTCTCCCCAGGCACACTTTAGAACTTCAATCTCTTTCCTCTGTGGCTCCATAATCTCCTTGTTCAGAAAATTTGGAGCTCAACTGAGTTTCATGATGTTGCAGTACAGGTTCTCCTATGTCCTGAGTCTTCACTGACCTTGAAAGGCTAGGGCCAAAATGTTGGCTGGCCTTGTGGCTCTTCTATTTCTCCAACTCTGACTTGTGATCTTAGGTTGT
>PVKA01012413.1:0-57863 GCA_004027165.1 Ctenomys sociabilis
TTTGAATTATGCTCTTTGTTATTTCCTATATGCTACATCGGGAGGTATTAAAATATTTCAAGTTTGTACAACTAGAAAATATTTTACTTTTAGTTTTCAAAGGTTTGTTTGTTAAGTATAAAATTCGAAGAGGACAGATCTTTTTTTTTCTTTCAGTCCTTTAATTAGTCTAGTTTCTTACACACTTGGTCCTTTTTTTTCCTTTCCAATGTGGAATAAGACACTATTTAATTTTGTTCTCCCATAGCTAATATTTTTTATGTATATGCTTTAATCAATTTTTTCTTTACAATAAGTTTTGTACAATTTCACTTTCGTGTATCTTGGTATGATTTTGTTTAAATTTCTTGTACAAAAGGTTCATTTCTCTTGGAAATGTGGTATTATAAGTGGAACTAAATTCAGAAATTTTAAATCTTTAAATATTTACTGCCTACTCTTTTCTACTTTGAGAATTCTAATTATATGAATATATATAAAAAAGAAAGGAGCAGTTAATGCTTACAAGTTTTGTTTTTACTCTGACTTTTTTCCTCTCTTGAATTTCTTATAACTTCTTAGTTATTGTTTTTTTTTTAAATAAAACTTATACGTTTATATTTGGTAATTTGTAAAACTAATTTTCACATAGCATCATGTAATATAGGAACCATTGTTGGATTCCTATTACTTTGTTTAGTGAAATCTTGTGTCATGTATAAATAATGCTGTTTTCTTCTATCACTATTTTGTATTCTTTAAAAATAATAATAAAAAGTACAAAATTAAAAAAAAGTTAATGTGAGTAATAACACTGCCTTCATTTTATTCATTATTAGGCAAAGATTTTTACATTAATGTGAAAATTCAGAATGTCCTACATTAGCTATGGCAAAGAATTTTAGGCTCACTTTTGTCTGGCTTTCCTCTCCTTGGCTATATTAACAAATTAAACTTCTTGGTTTGCACTGCAGTTTTCCAGGACCATGTGACTAGTACTAGTACTGGAAATGTGAGCGGAAGTGACAGCTCTCTTACTTTCAGTCTGAGACATTTAGGAACCATTTAGGGATAAACAATCAATTTCCCACAATTCTTACTTGCAGAAAGCTCTGGGAAGAATGCATTGAGGAGGTTTTCACATACTCTGAGACCTGTCTGGTTGTTCATTGCATTCAAGAAAATAACATCTACTCAGCACCTGTGTGGTTGACTTTACAAGCCAGGCACTGTACCGAGCTGTAAGGAGACAGAGGTGCTTGCCTCTGTGACTGGGTATTCAGTGCATCCCATGTTGGGATGGGGAGGTCATACAGAGGTGCTTGTCTCTGTGACTGGGCATTCAGTCCATCCCATGTTAGGATGGGGAGGTCATACAGGTGCAGCTGTCCTGGATTTCCAAGTTCTTTATCAAGGAGTATTTTACACAGAGTTGCCAGGTCTTTGCCTGAATTTTTTTTGAAAGAGAAACAAAATTCTGTTACATTAAAGCCACTAGATTTTTCATTTATTTGTTATCACTGTATTGCGGAATTTGGTCTGACAGTGCTCCACTTCTCCAAGGTGTTTTGAATCTCCCCTTCACCCTCTTTCAAGGCACTCTCTGCCGACTTTTACACCTAGAACCAGGACAATTCAGATACAAACTCTGGTTGCACACAGTAGCCAATGGGCTTGGTTGTAAGAGATTGTTTCATTGTTAGTATGGGTTTGAGTTAGGCAACTATTGCCCATGGTCCTAACTTAGCTACTACCGGCATTTCTAAATAAAGTTTAATTCTTTCATCTGATTTTGTTTGAGGTATGGTCTCACTATGTATTCCAGGCTGGCCTTGAACTCACTATGTTGCCCTGGGTGGCTTTGAACTCAGAGATCCTACTGCTTCAGCCTGCTGAAGTTTCTGAGTTCTGGGAGTATGGGTATGAACCTTCATGCCTAGCTGTAAAGTTTAACTGAATTCTGATTCATTCATGTGTTATGCGTACGTGCTCTGCCTTCAGCAGAGCAAAACAAAGTAGATGGGACAGGAACTTCGTGGCCCATCAAGTCACGAAATTTGTCACAATTGTTGTATGAAATCAGTCAGAGCTGAAAGAAATGATAAGACTGGATTAATATAGCCACAGAGGACGCAGGCAGGTGTTTTGTCCCACTCAGTCTTCCCATAGTAAATACTAGGACACTGTGATGGAGAATGGATTTGTAACTGCAACTTTACTGGGTTTCTGGGGCGAGGATGGGGTTCCCTGGAGCTCTCTGGTATGCTCTTAACACAGGCCTTCTCTCTTGGGCACCACCCTTGGCATCGCTCTCCTCCAGTCTCCTTGGGAGACCACAAGGACCACGTTACCACGTAGCATGGCCCTGGTTTTTTTGGTTACCACAGAAGCCTGAAGCTCCCAATAGTGGTCATCTGGGTTTGAATGCATGGATCTCCCTTTCCCATCCCATCTCCATGCTTATTTTCTCCGTGCCTTTTGGAATACGCATCCCTCAACATCTGCTTCTTAAAGGATTACAAGGGCTGTCCCATGCTTATCCTGGCTCCCTGCAGTCTGTTTCTGAACTCAGTGGCTAGAGCAACTTTTTGAAAATATAAATCAGTTCACACCATTGCTCTCTGTAAACACCGCCTGTCCAGTGTGGGTGCAGGGAGATGCGCAGCTGTGCCCAGGACATGACGAAGATGCTCAGAACAAGGCCCCGAGCTAGCTCTGCCCTTTCTCCTCACCCTGCACCAGCCCCTCTGCCTACCTTCTTCTCGAATAAGACAAATACGTTTCTACATCAAGGCTTTGCCACTTGCTCTGTCTAGCATGATCGCCTTTCATCTGACTTCTGAATGCCCCCAGGGCTTTGAAAATTTGTCATTTCATCAACAACATCTCTGACCATTATGTAAAATGGACCACCCCACCACACCCGCACTTTCTATCCTGTTTGCCTTGCTATTTTTCACCACTGCTTATTTTCCATCTGTCAGCCCATGTATTCATGTGACTGTTTCTTTGTTGTTAGTCCCTGTACCACATGGTAGAGGGCCTGGGAAGGCGGAGAATGGCACGCAAAGCTGAGTTCTGCCACTCAGTGCTGCACACAGTGAGGTTTTAGTGTTTTCTGAGTGAAAAAAGTGAATGACAGAATGAATCTGGATGTGGTGAAGTCTATGTAATACCAGCACTCTGAGAGACAGAGGCAGGAGGGCTACAAATTGGAGCCCAGACTGGCTATTTAGTGAGACCCTGTCTCAATTTTTGTTCTTAACAAAATGATATGTAGCTTCTTAACTTGTATAGCCACACTAACATTTTAACGAGTGTCTCTTAATAACATGATTGTGCTTTTTAATCTATAGAGCTTCTCATGGATAAATGGCCAGTATTTTGACTTTAACTCTTCTTTCCATCATAAGTGGCCTTTCAGTATCTGGACAGGGAGAAGGGAGGGACCTAGATATGATTGTAGATTATGAATCTCAAATACGTGGCTTCTGAGAAAGCTTTTGGCCTCTGCTGCCGAGATCTGTAGCTGAGGAGCTCACCTGGGCTTCCTCACCTGAATGCAAGCTTGGTGGTTTTCTCTTGTGGACCCAGCCACACTCTGCTTCTCTGACACTGATATTGGTATTAGTTACTCCACCCTGATATCCATTCTTTCTTTATTCAAAGAAAGACCTTGAAACAGATTTTGTTATTCATTATTAAAAGAAAAACCCTAATAACAAATGCAGACATAAATTGCTGTGAAAGAAATATAATCTATTATACATAATATAAACAAAGAAAAAATGAAATTTTGAACTTAAAGGCACAATATTTTAAATAAAGAACGTACTAAGCACACTAACAGAATAGATTGATAAAGAAAAAAAGCAACAGTTAACTTGAAATGAGATCAGTAGAGGGACTGGGGAGATAGCTGAAAGGCATAAGCACCTACCTGGCAAGCACAAGGACCCAAGTTTGATTCTCATCCCCATATGCCTTGCTGGCCCACAACCTGGAACCTCAGGGATACTGTGCTTGCCCTGGACTCTGGATTATCCTGCTGGCTTGGAACCTGGAGTAGTGACACACACTTGTAATACTAGCTCTCAGGTGGTTGAGACAGGAGGATTGCTGAGAGTTCTGGAAGCAGCTTGGGAGCTACAAAAAGAGCACAAGGCCACCCCAAATGTCATAGCAAGACCCTGTCCCCGCACCCCCCACAAAAAAAAGAAGAAAAAAGAAAAAAAGATTAGTATAAATGAGACAAAGTGAAAATCAGAGAACGATGCAATGAAAATATTAAACAGAACTTCAGGGTCATCTTGAACACTCTGAAAGTATTTAATAATCATATTTATGAAGAAGGGAGACTATGGTAAAATAAACTATTTGAAAAATTAATATGTAAAAACAAAACTAACGGTGAATTTTCTTAGATTTGATAGAATACATAATTAACACAATATTAAAATTTTGACAACCACAAACTGGGTAAACTTAAAGAAAATCATGTTCAAATATGTCATAAACTGCTGAACACCCAAGATAAAGAAAAAATATATTGTTTCATACATAGAGGAACAATTGCAATAATTGAGATTTTTTAATGAAAAAAGGATGTTGAAATATTTTTAAAATGAAAAAGACTGTCAATACAGAGTTGCATGACAAGTGACATTAACATACAGAAATGAAAGAAAACAAAGACAGTTTTAAAATTTCATTATTTTTCCTCTCTCTCTCTCTCTCTCTCTCTCTCTCTCTCTCTCTCTCCCTCCCTCTTCTCTCTTATGATTTGGTACAGGGTCTTACTACCCAGCTTGGGTTTGGAGTAATCATCCTTTTTTCAGCCTCTCAGTATTGTTTTAACTTGCACTTTTCAGATGACCAGTGTTGTGGAGCATTATTTCATGTCTTTTCTTGCCATTTGTATTTATTCCTCTGAGGAGTATATATTCATATCATATGCCCATATTTGGATTGGGTCTTTGAACTTGAGGGGGTCTGAATGTTTTTAGTTCTTTATATATTCCAGATAAAAATATATTGTCTGAGTAACTATTCGTTAAGTTTTTTTGCAATTGATGGTTTTTTTTTCCCCATAATTTTATTGAGAAATAAATAGCAATGGACAGTTTCAAAACCAATTACTAGGACAGTTTCAATAATTAATACATTACATATTATTGTTTTAGTGGTTATTCATTGTACAAGATGCAGACGTGACATCCAGTTTACAAACACTATTAGAACAATCTTCCTATTCATTGAATTAAGAGAACGTAGCTCTATATCTCTCCTATTTTGAATATACAGATGCAAAATGGTCATTCATTTGTATCCCTTTTTCTGTTTAGTTTTGTCATTTAAATATTATAGGTGTGTGAATTCAGCAAAATATTCCAAAATAGTCCAGTAGTCCATAATAGTAGTGGGTTTTCCATAAGACTGATAATGTCAGAAGTTGTTGACTTGAGCCTTTCACAGCTAATGATATTAATATGGCTTTACTTTTTATACTTCATTTTTATACTTTTCTGCTGGATGGTTAAGACCAAGATAAAACAAGACCTATACAATAAGAAATGCAGCTTTTGTATCTGATAGGGTCAGTCAAATCCCCTTAGGATTTATCTTTCAACCCTGTACCACAGTTTGTAGATCCTTTGTCAGTGTCAGCCATGTGGATGAGTCACGGCCATTGCTTGACCAATTTGCTGTCTGTGAAAGCCTGAGGGAATGTTTTCTCTCCATGTGACTCTCCTTAGGCACACTCTACATCATCAATTACGTTCCTCTGTGGCCACAGAATCTCCTTAATCAGAAAATTTAAGACATAACTGAATTACATGATGTTACAGTACAGGTTCTCCTATGTCCTGAGTTTTCACTGACCTTGAAAGGCTAGGAGGATAACAATTTAAAAAGTAGTAATTATTGAAACTGTACTGTAATTCAGCTTTAAAAAAAGATAGGCATACAGCTACATTGTCTTAATTCAGTGAATAGAGGCCTCTGCTCTAACGGTGTTAGTAAATAGAATATCATGTCTGCACCTTGTACAACAAATAACCACTATGAAAACAATATGTAATTTATTAATTATTGAATCTATTCTACTAATTTGATTTGAAACTGTCTCATTGTTATTTGTTCTTCAATGAAATTATGGAAAATAAAAAAAAGGCTAGGGCCAAAATGTTGGCTGTCCTTCCAACCCTCTTTTTTCTCTAATTTTTGATCTGCAAACTTAGGTTGTTAACCCTCCAGAAGAGAAGCTTATTGTTATTCTGCTACAATCTAGGCAGTTGAACTTAACCTCACTATCTGTCTGAGTATCAAACATCTTAGCCTTAACATAGAACAGGTATTTTTTTTATCAAGTATTGATATGCTAAACTACTGACAAGCACAAGGGTCTGAGTTCAATCCCCAGTTCTGAAAAAAAAAAGAATGACTATGATATGCTAAACTTTAAGTGTATACAGCATATGAGAAAAAAATTAAAATATATTTAGAAAGATAGGAATAAACAATTACATATTCTTACACAGAACTTTAGAAATCTAACGATATACAGCTACAGTGCTGTATATGGTAAGATTTCTAACCATGTAGACAATCCTGCAACACCATATTTCCTATCTCCTACCTTCATTCACCACCCCCTTCCTTTTTAAACATCTACCTGAATACAAAATCAATACTCAAAGTCAATAGCATTCCTCTACACAGATAACAAGCACACTGAATGGGAAACAATAGAAACAATACCTTTTACAATAGCACTGCAGAAAATAAAATACCTTGGAATTCACTTAACCAAGGAAGTCAAAGATGTTTTCACGGAAAATTACAACACCCTAAGAAAAGAGATTATAGAGGATTTCAGAAAATGGAAAGATATTCCATGCTCCTGGATAGGAAGAACCAACATCGTGATGATGACCATACTCCCAAAATTGCTGTACAAATATAATGCAATCCCTATCAAACTGCCACCAACATGCCTCCCAGACATAGAGAAATCATTCCTAAAACTTATTTGGAATCACAAATGACCTAGAATAGCAAAAGCAATCTTGGCCCATAAAGACAAGGTAGGAGGCATCACAATTCCTGACTTGAAACTATACTACAAAGCTACTGTGATAAAATCAACGTGGTATTGGCAACAAAATAGTACTGAGGATCAATGGAATAGATTATAAGGTGCAGAAGCATCTACAAATACACTCAGCCATCTGATATTTGACAAAGGAGCCAAACATACTCACTGGAAGAAAGATAGCCTCTTTAACAAATGGTGCTGGAAAACTTGGCTTTCTACATGCTGAAAACTAAAACTTGACCCAGCTCTACTGCCATGCATTAAGTTAAAGTCAAAATGGATTAAAGATCTAAACATTAAAACAGAAACACTCAATCTCTTGGAAGAGAAAGTAGGAGGAACTCTTGAAGACATAGGGGTAGGTAAAGAGTTCACGAATAAACATATATTCGCACAGGAAGCACTTGACAGAATCAACAACTGCAACCAACTCTTCTTGAGGAGCTTCTGCATGTCAAAAGAAATTGTCAACAGAATGAAAAGAAAACCCACAAATTTTGCAAAAACCCTAACTAATAAGCAATCAGACAAAGGTCTGCTGTCTAGAATATATAAAGAACTAAGATATAACAGGGCCCTCAAATTTAAAGACCCAATTCAGAAATGGGCATCTGAAATGAATACACACTTCTCAGAGGATGAAATTAAAGAAACGAATAAATATATGAAAAAATGCTCCACATCACTAGCCATTCATGAGATGCAAATAAAAACAACACTGAGATACCATCTCACTCCAGAAAGAATGGCTATCATAAGGAAATCAACCAACAACAAATGTTGGAGAGGTTGTAGGGAAAAGGGAACACTTTTCCACTGCTGGTGGGAATGTAGACTGGTACAACTATTGTGGAGGTCAGTGTGGAGACTTCTCAAAAGTGTAGGACTGGAAATCCCATTCAAGCCTGCTATCCCCCTACGGGGAATTTTCCCAGAGGAACTGAAAACTTTATATCATAGTGATATATGTGTACCTATGTTCATAGCAGCACAATTTGTGATAGCAAAATCTTGGAAACAAACAAGATGTCTATCACATGAGGAATGGATGAAAAAGATGTGGTATTTCTATATAATGGAGCATTACTCAGCTATTAAGAATGATAAGCTTGAAGCATTTATATTGAAGTGGATGCCACTTGAACATATAGTCATAAGTGAAATAAACCAGACACACATGTGTAAATATCGTATAGTTTCCCTAGTATAAGAAGTGAAAAGAAGAAATACAAATAGAAATGTACAACAATAACTAAAAACAATTGAGTCAGATAGGGCAATGTGAATGGAATATGCTGTAGGGTACTAATCAGCTTTTCTTCTGGATGGTTAACAACCTAAGTTTACAGATCAAAATTGGAGAAATAGAAGAGCCACAAGGCCAGCCAACATTTTTGCCCTAGCCTTTCAAGGTCAGCGAAGACTCAGGACATAGGAGAACCTGTACTGTAACATCATGAAATTCAATTGAGCCCTAAATTTTCTGAACAAGGAGATTATGGAGCCACAGAGGAAAGAGATTGAAGTTCTATAGTGTGCCTGGGGAGAGTCACATGGAGAGAAGACTTTCTCTCAGGCTCTCATAGAGAGCAAACTGGTCAAGCATTGGCTGTGACTCATCCACATGGATGACGCAGACACAGGATCTACAGTACAAGGTACAGGACTACAAGATAAACCCTGAGGGGACTTCACTAACCTCATCAGAAGTAAAAACTACGTGTTTTGATATATAGGTCTTGCACTATCTAGGTCTTAACCATCTAGCAGAAAAGTACAAAAATGAGGTATAGAACACAGGGCCATAATAATAAGTTGAGCTGTAAGTGGCTATGGTCAACAACTTCTTCAGATAACTCATTATTGTTGTGGAATGCTGGACTGTGTTGGATTGTGTCGCTGAGTTCAGGTACCTAAATTAGTTGAATGACAATGGAGTGCCCATCTTTGACAGGTCTAGACAAAAGAAGGGGTATAGAAAGAAGAATCATGATGTATGTGAACTAACAAACTTCATTGAAGATGGCAATTTGTAGTAGTATGGTCATGCTTAGAGTTTCTCTCATTCTGGTCTTCTAAACACATGCTACATGTCATGACACACCAGTTGCTGCCTTGCTGTGTCTCAGGTAGATGTTTAATTAATTAATTAATTTTTTTATTTTATTGAAAATAAAAGGCAAGATTTGCACCAATGGTGGTTGGACAGGATATTATGTCAGCTTCTAGTTCTATGTGGACAACCTCTAGGAAAATAACAAGGTAGAAAGTATTAATTATTGAATCTTATATCAAAGATATAGATTCAGGTATAAAAAATAAGATACATAAACAGCTACACTCTCTTAATTTACTGATAAGAGACATCTGCTATAATAATGCCTGTAAGTATGATATCATGTATGCACCTTCTACGATACCAAAACATTATGAGAACAGTTTGCAATGTATTAGTTTATTGAATCCATCCTGTTAACGTGTCTTAAAACTGTCTCATTGATATTTGTACTTCAATAAAATAAAAAATAAATAAATAAATTAAACATCTACCTGAGAGACAGCAAGGCAGCATCTGTTGTGTCATGACAAGTAGCATGTATTTAGAAGACCAGAATGAGAGACACTCCAAGAATGACCTTACTACTACAAATTGCCATCTTCACTGAAGTTTGTTAGTTCGCAGGTATCAGCATATATAGTTAGACAGGGTAAGAATCCTTCCATTTAACTGCTAGCTTCGAAAACCTTCTGAAGATTCTGAGGATCATTGCCTTACCCATCTTGTACGTACAAATGTATGGCTTGTGCCCTGTCATGTTTCCCAGGTTTTTTCCTTGTTGTCTCTTCATTGTCTAATCCTCAAGTTCTCGCTTTCCTTTTAATTGTGTTACACCATTCTATTTGCGTTTCTTCTTTTGAACTCTTATACTAGGGAGACTATGATATTTACATATGTGGATCTGGTTTATTTCATTTATGAGTATACCACTTAATCATGAAGGCTTCGAGTTTATTATTCTTTATAACTGAGCAGTATTCCACTGTATAAAAATACCACATCTTTTTCATCCATTCCTCAGGTGATGGGCATCTTGGTTGCTTTCAAGATTTGGCTAGCATAAATGGTGCTGCTATAAACATAGGTACATATATATCACTATATGCTGCTTTCAGTTCCACTGGGAAAATTCCCAGTAGGGGGATAGCTGGTTTGAGTGGGATTTCTAGTCCTAGTTTTGTTAGAGGTCTCCACACTGACTTATATAATGGTTACACCAATGTATAGTCACACCAGCAGTGGAGAAAGGTTCCATTTTCCCCACAGCCTCTCCAACATTTGTTGGTGGCTGATTTGTTTATAACAGCCATTCTTTCTGGGGTGAGATGATATCTCAGTGTTGTTTTAATTTGCAATTTATGGATGGCTAGTGACGTGGAGCATTTTTCATATACTGATTCACTTCTTTAATGTCATCCTCTGAGGAGTGTGTGTTTATTTCGGATGTCCGTTTCTGGGTTGGATCTTTAAATTTTGGGGTTCTAATGTTTTTAGTTCTTTACAAATTCTAGAGAGCAGACCTTGGTCTGAGTGCTTATTTGTCAAGATTTGTTTTTTTTTTTACAAATTTGTGGGTTGCCTTTTCATCTCATTGATAATTTTTTTTAATGTACAAAAACTTCTCAATAAGAGGAGGTCCCAGTTGTTAATTGTTTCAGATGTTATCTGTGAGATTTGATTTTTTTTTTTTCATGAACCCTTTGCCTAACCCTATGTCTTGAAGAGTTCCTCCTACTTTCTGATCCAGGAGATTGAGTGTTTCTGTTTTAATGTTTAGTTCTTTAATTCATTTTGACTTTAGCTTAGTGCATGGTGATAGACCTGGTTCAAGTTTTAGTTTTCAGCATGCAGAGAACCATTTTTTCCAGTACCATTTGTTAAACAGGCTATCTTTCTTCCAGTGAGAATGTTTGGCTCCTTTGTTGAAGATCAGGTGGCTGAGTGTGTTTGCAGAGGCTTCTGCATCTTCTAGTCTATTCCACTGATCCTCAGGTCTGTTTCATTGCCATTACAATGCTGATTTTATCACAGTAGTCTTGCAATATAATATCGAATCAGGAACTGCAATGCCTTGTCTTTGTTGTCAAGGATTGCCTTTGCTATGCTAGGTCTTTTCTGGTTCTAAATAAATTTTAGAAACAGTTTCCTTAGGTCTGTGAGGTATGCTGGTGGTAGTTTGATAGGGATCGCATAAATTGTTATAGTAATTTTGGGAGTATGTCCATCTTCACATTGTTGGTTCTTCCTGTCCAGGAGCAGGGAATATCTTTCCATTCTCTGAAATCCTCTAAAATCTCTTTTTTCAGAGTACTGTAATTTTCCTTGAAAAGATCTTTGACTTCTTTAGTTAGATTAATTCCAAGGTATTTCATTTTCCTCGATGCTATTATAAAAGCTATTATTTCTATAATTTCCCTCTCAGTGTGTTTGTTATCTGTGTAGAGGAATGCTATTGACTTTTGGGTATTGACTCTGTATCCTGCTGTGCTACTGAATTTGTGTATCAATTCTAGTAGTTTCTTGGTGGAGATTTTTGGGTCTTCCAAGTTAAAGTATTATGTCATTTGCAAATAGTAATAAGTTAGAATAGGTAACTTCTTCTTTACCCATTCTCACTCCTTTTATTTCTCTCTCTTTTCTAATGGCTCTAGCTAATGATTCCAGAACTATATTGAATAAGAGTGGTGATAGAGAAGATCCTTGTCTTCTCCCAGATCTAAGAGTAAAAGATTTTATTTTCCCCCATATAGAATTATGTTAGCCATTGGGTTTTCATAAATGTATTTTTTTTTCAGATTGAAGTAGAGACCATCTATTCCAATTTTCTGTAGGACTTTGAACGTGAATGAATGTTGGCCTTTGTCAAAAGCCATTTCTGCATTAGTTGAGGTGATCATGTGGCTTTTAATTTTCACTCTGTTGATATAGTGGATTACATTTATAGATCTGTGAATTTTGAATCATCCTTGCATTTCAGGGATGAATCCTACCTGGCCTTGGTGTATAATCTTCATGATGATTTCCTGTGTTCTGCTTGCTAGGATTTTATTGAGGATTTTTTCACCTACATTCATGCAGGAGTTTGGCCCATAGTTTTCTTTTCTAGCTTAGTCTTTCCCTGGTTTTTGTATCAGTATAATTCTTGGTACCAGGAATGATTTTAGGAGGACTGCTTCCTTTGCAGGGTATAGTTGTCTGGGCTGGATTTTGTTTTCATAGAGGACTTGAAGGACTCTGCTCCACCCTCTTCTTGCCTGCATGGTTTATGAAGAGAAGTCTGCCATAATTCTGATGGGTTTTCCTTTGAATGTAATCTGTTCCTTTTCTCTAGCAGCTTTCAGTATGTTAAACTTGGGCTAGATTTCTGGGATTATATGTCTCGGTGTGTTCTAATTGAGTTGAAGTTATTTGGCATTTTGTATGCTTCAGTTAACTGAATGTCAGATTGTTTCCTCATATTTGTGAAGTTTTCTGCTATTACTTCTGCCCATGTTCTTTTTATATAATTTATATTGATTCCTTCTTTCTCATTGATGCCTATTAGTCTCACATTGTTCATCTTGGCGTCATCTTGCAGGTGATGAATTATTTTTTCCTGCATCCTAGTTATTTTTAAGAGATCTTTTCTAACCTTTTCACTAGCTGCACCAATGTCTTCAAAATCTGAAACTCTATCTTTGCTTTCACTCAAACAATTTTGCAGTCCTGTGATTGAGATTTTAAGTTTCTCTATATCTCTTTGTCTCTGCTTCATGTGATCTGTTTCTTTCCTGTATTGCTCATTTAAGGAATCTGTCATTTTTCTGATCTCTATTTTTTTAATCAATGTCTTCTTAATTCTTTTACTACCAAGTTTTTTTTTTTTTTTTTTTTTCCCAGATTGGGTTTCTTCCATCTGTTTCTGCATTTGATTCTTCACTTCAAATGTTATAAATTCAGAGATTTCTTTCTTTTTTTTTTTCAGAGGTTATTTCTGGTCTGAGTTCCTCTATATCTTTCTGAATTTCTTTATTTCAGACACTATTGATTCAGAGATTTCAGCTGTGTGATTCCCAATTTCTTCTGTGCTAGTGTTCTCTGCATTTGATCCCGGTGGGCTTGGGGACTGAGATTGCATTTTGCTCCTTCTCTTTGTCATTTTGTATAGCATTGTCCTTTGACCTCTGTTGTAGAGCTTTGGTGCAGTTATAACCTTATCACCTACTGACATTTGGGTGTAGATCTACAAAGTGTGAATTTATCCAGTTGTGCCTGGCTTGGGTCTGCTTGCTTTGCTCAGCTCCTTCCTGCTGCAGCCTTTGGAAGTGACCCTGTTGTGCCCCTCTTTCAAGATGTTCTGCTTCTGGATTACCTGGGTGGTTCTGCCCTCTGCTCTCTCTGCAGGGACTGCAGCTGCAGAGTTTCACTTCGAGCCTTTATGCCAGGCCTGGGCTTTGTCTGAAGGTGCAGGGGAGAAGGGAAGCTCTCCCACACACTTGCAGTGCCTGGGCTCGGGCTGGGTCTAGGGGGTCACAAGAGAGAGAGGCAGAAGTTCTCACTCACTTGGCAGGCCTGGGTGGGGGGCTCTGGAAGGTGGACGGGTCCTGAGGGCACGGCAGAGTGTCTCACTCACATGGAGTGTCTGGGTTTGGTTCAGGGAGGTCCTTCTGATACACATTCTGAGGGAGCTTGTTGGTCCTCAGTGGTGATTCCTAGGAGAGTCCATTGTCTCTCATGTTTAAGTTTTCTTTGAGTATCACATTTGTGATTTGCTCCAAGAGGTCTTCAAATTAAAATTGTATCACTGCCTTGTGTTATTGATTTTACCAATTGGTCAATGGAGTTAAAAGTGTGAAATGATTTTAAATTGTATTAATTGACATCTTGTTTTGTAAGATCTGGGCCTCTCCAGGAATATCAAATAACAATTTTTCTGAGTGGCTCTTATTCTCTTGACATTCTTTTGAAGTATTATGATTGAGCTTCTCTCTCTCTCTCTCTCTCTCTCTCTCTCTCTCTCTGTGGTGGGTCTGGTTTGCAGTATGGGAGGAAGGACTGTGTTTACAGTTTCTCCTTTCCAAAGATTAAGCTAGTCTTACTAGTCTTTCATTATTGTCTTTTTTTCCCAAAGTTTATCTTAATTCTTTAAAAAATTAAAATACTAAGAATTTATTTATTTATTTTTAAAGATTTGTTTATTTAATTGTTCCAGGGTTTTTGCTACATAGCTTGGACTCAGTGATCCTCCTGTCTCCCCAGCATTGGGATTACAGGCGTGCACCAGTACGCTTGGTTGCAGTGGCTGGCACACCAGGGGGCTGCCACGACATGTGGTACTGGGGATCATTACTTGCCAGGCAGGCACTTAAGCTGCTGAGATATCATGCTGGCCCAAAATACTTATGATTTGATTGTTAAATGAAAATACTTAAATATTCATTGTAGCTTAAAGAATAATGTGTGCCTGAAATTTGAAATCCAAATCCACCACGTAGAAGCTACTGCTTGTGACAATTTGCCAAATGTCTTTGAAGAATGTTTTCAATAGACATATAAATACACACTGATTAAATTTATTTTTAAAATAAGAACTGTGCTACCATTCTTTTTGCTTATTAATAATACAGCCTGATCACTTTTCATCTAAGAGTAATTTTTCCCCCTCATTCTTTCCAGTGCTACATAAAATTTCATGTGTTCTCCAGTGTATTTATTTGTCCTATTGTACATATAAGGCAATAGGCGTTTTCAAAATAAAGACTGGATTGTAATAAATGATCCTGTTTTAAGTATACACATGTTTATATTGACTTTTATTTTCCTTATTCTATATAAATGAAAATTTTCCTTTTTATGAGTACAAGGTCTAAGAAGAAGCCTGACTTTTTGTTACAATAGTTGATGTTTTCTGAATGGTTCCTCTTTTGCCCATTAATCCAGTGAGTGTGGTGGTGCAGAGTTTCTTCCTTAAGTGAAGTGGACATTGTGTGAAATATTCCACTGCGTGATTACCTCCGAATCACTTGTCATAGTCCTAATAAAAATGCACACCTATCACCTTGAATACTTAACCACGTTAGCTGGGAGGAGAGTACGCTATTGAGCGAGAAGAATAAGAGGATGCAAAATGGTGGCTCTTGTTGAGAATGCAAAACACTTGCCTACACTAGAAATGCAGCCTCTCACCCGCTCGAGGGCTGTGGGTCGAGGATGACATAGCACCTGCTGGCCATGTCCAAAGCATACCCAGGCCCTTGTCTGAGCATGCGGGTAGAACCTGAAGGTGGGGAGAGGGCATGATTTTATCTTTTCACAAGGATTCTAATTCTTGTAAAACATCAGACTCCAACCTTCAAAAAAAAAAATTGATTGTGTTAAGTTCAACACACTATTGTTAAGTTCAGCAATACAGCAGGCACATTCTTGGCCCTAAGATCAATCTTTGCTCAAAGAAGAGAATCTGGCTTCCTAGAGCTTCCCAGAGAGTAGTAGGAGAGAGATCATTGTCAAAGCCACAAATAAAGCTGTCATGCAAATTATGTCAAGAAATAAAATGGGTAGACATGAGAGGCAGAGAGGGGTATACAGAAAGGCCCTGCTATGAGGCCATGGGATGGGAGCTTAGACCCTATGAGGGGTCAACCAACCAGAGCGAGCTGGTCATTTTTTGCACTGAACTAGAACCTCAGGTATGGGCGAAGACACTGTGGAGCAGCTAAATTTTTATGAATTTTCTCCAGGAGTAATCCTTCTCATTGGAGCTTTACTCTCCCACATGAGTCTAGTAGCCACATGCAGCTGGATCAGATAGCAAAGGCAGAGAACCCTTCTATCATTGTTGAAAGTGGTATTGAGCAAGTTGTCTTATAGGATTTTTAATGGTTAGGTTCATCTTCAATAATAATTGTGGTACTGATGCTAGTCACGGAAATGATAACTGTAGCGATATTATATGTCATTTACCAGGCACTTTAGGTATATTGCCTTATTCCAGCTTCAGCTGAACTCCTTTTAAGCAGGTGGATTGACTCTTGTTTTACAAGTAAGAATTTCTCTAAGTATTGAATAAGTTGCTGAAGATTGTAATAATTTCTAATGCTGAGCCTGAGATTGGCCAAAATGAATAATCATTTTAAATTACGGTAGCATAAGGCTTTAGATCTCAGAGCTGGAAAAATATCCCCAGAAGGGACATCCAAGATGGCTTTTATGGGGAAGGTCATTCCTTATTCCATTGTGGAACTATTGGCTGTCCCAGTTGACTTGTTTCAATCACCCTGTACTTGCCTGTCTGCTTGTGGGAATTTAGCTGCTCTTCCTTCTCAGTGCTGCTCCTTGTTGGGAATTTGTCACAAGCCCACAAATACAGAAATGTAGAATAAAAGGAGTCCTCTGAGTTTGTGCAAAGGACAATCTGAACAATCCTAAGTGATGCCCAGGTCTTTTTGATCTTTGTTGAGTGTAAGATGACATCATTTTAAGTCTTCTTAAAAGTAAGTGATGGAAACTTATGTAAAATAAGCTATGTCACCGGTGCTCCTCAGAGATTCCTGCAGTGGCTACCTCTCACCCTGTATCCCAGGGTCGGAACTCATTCGCACTCTGCAGGCTTTTGATAGAGTGACTCAGCTGTCAGGGCATCCAAGACATAACCTGAAGCATAATTTGACACAATCAGGAAATATTAGAGCTGAACAGATGTGGAATAAGGGAGGCTGAAAGAGTGGGAAAGAGGCTGGGGAAAGAATACACTAGAACAAGAAAACCCTGTAACAGCAATGATATTCATCTTGAATGGACTCCCTGCTATTTATCTGTCTCTGCAGAAGTTGCTTTCCCCATGATGGCATCATTTATTTTTGCAACAGTTCCTTAAAGCAGAAATTGATAAATATTCCCTATCCAAGGAGGCAATAGTAAGTATCCAGCAGGATAGGAAGAATTTGAAAGTGAGTGGCCAAATCATATGGTACAGTTGATGGAAAAACCATAAAGACTCCTAATTAGAAACAAAAGTATTTGGGCTGAGGTGACAGCTAGGAGGTCTAACAAGTGCAAAGACCAGGGTTTGATCCTCAGTACCACATGCTGTGCCAGCCCCAGGACCCTAGAAGCACTGTGCCGGCCACTGAAATCAGGTCAGATGGTGCACACCTGTAATCCCAGCACTGCAGAGGCTGAGACAGGAGAATCACTATAAGTCCAAGCTGTGTAGCAGGACTGTGTACCTAATAAATAAATAAAAGATTTGAAAACTTAAAAAAAGAAACAAAAGTAGAACAGGTAGAAATAGAGATGAGACCTATCTATCTATCTATGATAAAAATTATCTTCTTGCCTGAGACAACCAACAAAAGAGACAAAGTAAACAAAATAATTGTTTTAAAATTCTGGTGGGGCTGGGGAGATGGCTCAGTGGAATAAGTGCTTCCCTGGCAAGCGCAAGGGCCTGAGTTCAATCCCCGGTTCTGCAAAAAATAAAATAAAATAAAATAAAATAAAATAAAATAAAATAAAAAAATAAAATTCTGGTACTAGATATTGAACTCAAGGTCTTTTGCTTGTGAGGTAAGAATTCTAACACTGAGCAATATCCTCAACCTACAAACAATTGTTCTTTTTTTAAGACAGTGGATATCAGACAATAAGGAACAGTCATTCTTGGCAGATGGGAACAAAAGGAGACTGCATATTTGTCTCTCGGTGAGTCTCCGGATTGTGGCCCAGGTGGAGGGGTGGAGGAGGAGCCTGCAGACCTCTGCTGAGGAGGTGGAAAGGAGACCAGGGCATGTGGAATTTGTAGACAGCGGGGGAGAGCTGCTACATCTGTCAGTTGTACCTGGATATAACAAAGTATCTGATGTACTCAATTTAGAGAGAGAGAGAGAGAGAGAGAGAGAGAGAGAGAGAGAGAGAGAGAGAGTTTATTTCCACTCACAGCGTTGCAGATCTCTGTCACTTTGAGCCATTGGCAAGGCTGTGCATCATGGAGAAAGAGCTTGGACAAGCAAAAGTCTCACATCATGGCCAGAAGCAAAGTAGACTGAGGCAGGGACCAGAGCCCAGCCATGCCCTTGAGAGCGTGTGCCCACCTGAAGAACCCCCACTGGGAGCCACTTATTCAGGGCCCAACACCTCTCAGTAGCACCATCTTGCAACCAAGCCTGTGATGTGTAGGCTTTGGGGGAAACTCAAGATCCCAATCATAATGTCTGACAACGTCAGAACTACAGAGGCCCTAATGGATTCCTGTTGACTACTGGGTTGAATGGTGATTAGAACATGAAATGCTAAAACTTGCCAAAGCCAAGGAAAATACTACTAAAAATGAGAGAATAGTACCTGGCTCTCCTATGAGATCAGGGCTGGAGCCTGTCCTTCTCAGGGTGGCAGGAAGGGTGCAGGACTCACTGACAGTGGCAGTGCTCGCAGAAAGGTCTCGCCCCCGTAGAAGGAAGTGATCATTCTAATACCACTGCCGCTTTGTTCTTGCTTAACAAATCATAGAAGCCAAGCTTAGAAAAATCAGGCTGTTCCCAAGTAAAAAAAACTGCACCCCAGGACAAAGCTTGAGTCTACCTAAGGGCATCAAAAGCAGCACAGAGTGCCACAATGCAGCACACATAGCATTTACATTGAACAGAAAAAGATCAGGCAAGCAAAGAAGCAGGGACCTCTGACCCAGAATGAAATCTAAGTAATCAAAATGCACCCAGAACTGACAGATATTAGACTTAACAAAAAATATATCAAAATAGTTATTACAACCATAATATATGTTAAAAAGCTAAACAGAGGCATCATCAAAGATAGCAGAGTCAAGTATCACTTCAAGAAGTATAATTATGTTCTGTGAGATGAAATCAGCAAACTTGAAGCCTCAAAAATAAAACTGCACAAAATGAAACACAAAGAGAATGTAAAAAGTGATCCGAGCACAAATTAAGTCTCAAAAAACCACATGTGGCCTCCTACGTGTATAACTGGAGTCCCAAACACTGACAGAGTGGACATAATTGGAAGTAATGATGGTTGATCATTGGCAAAACTATAAATTTGCAAATCTAAGACTTTCAATGAATGCGAAACAATACACGTGGAAAAACTACATTGTCATCAGATTGCTCAGATTTAATGTTTAAAGAAACTTTAAAAGTAGAAAAAGAAGTGAACAAATATGGGGATGGCAGGCTCCTTGCTATAATACCTGAGATTTTAACACTGCTGTATTAAAGTCTTGAGACAAACTGTCAATCTAGAATTCTAGACCTGGAGAAAATATCCTTCAAAAAGAGATATACAAGGGAGCTTGGAGATAGCTCAGTAGAATAAGCTCTTGCCTCGCAAGTGTAATGGCCTGAGTTCAATCCCTGGCTCCACAAAAAAAAAAAAAAAAGAGATACACAAAAGCTGAATCTGTTTCCATTACACTTCAAGAAGTGTGAAAGGAGACTCTTGACAGAAGGAAAATAATAGCAGATGGGAAATAGGAATGTATACAAAAGATTGAAGAGCACCGGGATACAGCTATCCATGTGAGTGCATTTAATCCTTTTTTCATTATGCAAATATTTAAGACAATTAATAGCTATTTAAACAAAATAGTAACATTGTACTATGGACTTTAAGCCACAGGTAGAACTAAAGGTCTGATGGCAATGAAGCAAAAATTATGAGGGAGAAAGGGAGCTAATCTATTATAAGGTTTTTAACCTTTAGTAAGATGATGCTTAGTCTACAGGTGTACTGTAAGGAAGTAAGCTGTAAGTCACAAGGGGGTATACCATAAATTCTAAAACAACCGCCAAATAACAAAGTAAAGAATTATTATTAAAAATAGAGGAAAAAGAAACAAAGAACAGATGGAATATCTGGAAAGCAAACAGTGAGATGACAGATTTAACTTTTCTCAAATTAGTGATCACATTAAATGCAAATGGCTTAAATATCGCAATTAAAGGCAGGAATTAACAGATTGCAATAAAATCCAACTGTGTTCTGCACACAGAAATGCACCATAGAAAGATATAACCAAGTATAAAGATGTTGTATATTAATGCCCTTGCTAAGATTTACACTCAGAGCGATCCTTCTCAGCGCTTTTAAAAATTAATTTTATTGAGAAACAAATAGCAGTGAGACAATTTCAAAACTGATTAGTAGGACAGTTTCAGTAATTAATACATTGCATATTGTTAGTGGTTATTCATAGTACAAGATGCAGACATGATATCCTGTCCAGACACTACTAGTACAAATCTTTCTTCTCATTGAATGAACAGAAAGTGGCTGTATATGTACCCTAACTATTTTGTATGTACAGATACAAAATGGTCTTTCATTTGTATCCACTTTTTTGTTTAGTTTCGTGAGAGATGAGTGTTCCACTGCCACTTAAATACAGTAGGTTCATGAATTCATCAAAATAATACAACATAGTCCTTTAGTCCAGAATAGTAGTGGGTTATCCGTAGGACTGGCAACGTCAGAAGTTGTTGACTTGAGCCTTTTACAGCTCAGCATATTAACATGGCTTTACAGTGCTTTTGCAATCATTTCAGGCTCTGCACAGTTACAAGGAACTTGCATCACCTGATGCTTACACTCCCAGCTGAGCCTGACAGAATGATGTTCAGTTGCTCTGTTTCAGCTTTCCCAGAGATGGCCAGAGGGTGGGGACAGAGGGTCAGGGTGGTGTGGGATGAGAGTGTGGCTCAGTGATCCCGCTAACAGGCTTCTGACTGCCAACGCTGCTCCCCGTTCCTGGACGAGTCTTGGGTGAGAATACCCTCTCACACTTGAAATTTTGCTTTTTCTTTCTTCAAATAGAGAAATTAGAGCTGAGAAGGCAATTTTATGGCAATAAAGGAGTTAGTTTCCTAAGAGGACATAAACATCCTTGGCATTTATGCACTTAATAGTGGAAATTCAAAAGACACAGAACAATAATAGATAAAACTGCAAAAAAGATGTATACAAGGAGTTAAAATTAAGTTAACTCTCCTTTAATAATTGCTGGAATGCATAGACAAAATAAATAAGGGTACAAATATTACGATAACATTATCAAACCACTTGGCCTGATTACATTTTACAAAATGTTTACATAGAGATAGCAGAATATACACGGGCATTTATGCAGCTATGCCATACTCTTGGCACAGAACAAATGCCAGTAAAGTTGAGATTTAAATCAGCTCAAATATGAAGTTAATTTAGAAATCAGTAACAAAAGTTATTCTGAAAAATTCCCAAACCAAATCATTTTTTAAAATAACCCATGGGTCAATAAAGAATGTATGTGGAAGCTAAAAAGTATTCTGGGCTGGATGAAAATAGAAGCACCACGGAGTAGGGCTGGGGAGATAGCTCAGTGGTCTAAGCACTGTCTGGCAAGTGCAAGGATCTGGTTTTGATGCCTGGTATCTCATGATACCCTGGCCCTGGAACATTGGACGTGGTAATGCATTCCTGTAATCCCAGTACTGGGGAGGCTGAGACAGGAAGATCACTACAAGTCCAAGTGATGTAGCAAGACCTTGTAGCAAATAAAAGGTAAAAAATTTAAAAACAGCAAACTTATGTTTGCTACTAAATACCTGTTAAAGTAAACCTTACAGAAGTAAATGACAGTATTAGAAAAGAAAAATGGTCTCAAATTAATAACCACAACATCTACCTTAAGAACCTAAAAAAAAGAGACCAAAACCAAATTAAATCCAAAAGAAGCAGAACAGAGAACATATTAAAGATTGGAGCCAGATCAAGTAAGATAGGAGTTAAAAAGAAATAGAGAAAAATCAATAAAGCTTACTGGTATTTCTTGGAGAAGATTTTTAAAAAGTGATGCATGTTTAACGAACTGACTGGGAAATAAAAGTCAATGATCCAATTACCCATATCAGGTGCCAGAGGTGTCATTACTGTAAGTGAAATAATTTTTAAAAACAAAATGATTTTGTATATATAATAATTTAGGGGAAACAAAGAAATTCTATGAAAAACAAACTACTCAAGCTTATATATATATATCTATATATATCTATATATATATCTACTTGAGTTATATATATATATATATATATATATATATATATATATATACCAATTTATATATAAGTACCTTGGTTTTGATCAAGAATGTCCCTTAGGAGCCTCAGAGGTGAGGCTTTTGGCCTTTAATTAAAATATGGGGAGCTACAGCTAACATGCTGTGATGATCCAGGTCCTGGTCAGATGGAATCATGGGAGGCATGACCCGGAAGGGTTTATTGACTTCCTGGGTTTCTCGTTTTTCTTGGTACTTCCTGACCACTATGATATGAGCAGCCTTTTGTTCTACCCAGGCTTTTCTGCCATTTCATTTTTTTTTGCATCTTTCTTTTCTTTTTTTGGGACAGAGTTCCACTGTGTAAGTAAGGCTGTTCTGGAGTTTACTATGTGGTCTAGGCTGGCTTTCAGCTCACAGTGATTCTTCTGCACAAGGCTCCTGTGTTCTGGCATTACAAGCACGCATCACCATGGCCAGCCTCCATCTCTGTGCTTAACCCTGCTGGACAATTGTATAGGCTGAAATTTCTGGATTGTGAGCCAAAATAGAACTTGCTTGCTTTAAGTTGTGGGTGTTAGGTATTACATCTCAGCAATGAGAATTGACTAAGATAAAAAAGATTTGATATTTCAAACATTTTTTCCCTCAGATATAACTTTAAGCCTAGGTGGCCTCTTTGGTGAAATCTACTTTTTGAGAAGGTAACATTACCAATTCTTTACAGGTTCTTCAAGAAAAGCGGTCTAACTCATTTCAGTGAGGCCCACACTAGCCTGATACCAAAACCTAACCAAGATAGTATAAGATTATAAAGGCACAAGCCAAAACAATTCACAAATAAAGATACAAAGATTCTAAACAAAAGTGTACTAAATACTAGAACACAACATATGAAGGGGCACGTGCACATCCCCACACACAGGCACACAAACACACCATGGCCAGACAGGATTTATCCCACAGATATAGAATTGTTTTAATATTTAAACGAATTGTTGTCTCCCTTGTGTAAGAACGTAAAAGAGTAAATAGGATCTGAAAGGAATGATGGGAAAGTAACTCTTCAAAGAAGAGGGATGGGGGAAAGGAGAAGAGAAAGAAGGAAGATGAACTATAGGTGCACATACATACCATAGCCTGGATAATTGTATGCTGGGCTCTGCTGGTCTATTAAAAGGAGCAGTTCATGCTTAAATTTTTTGTTTTTTAGTCAGTTTCACAACTTTATGTCTGCTAATCTGAACAACTAATTTGAAGACAACAATATGCATTATAACAGTCATTGTCGAATTCCTGTCATTTTGTTTAATGAAATTCTGTGTTGTTTCTAATGTGTTTTTTGGAAAAAAAAATATATTTTGTATTCTCCTTAAAAATAAGTGTGACATGGATCCAAAGTATAGCTCAGTGGTAAAGCACATGTTTATCATATGCAAGTTCCTGGGTTTGACCCCAGACCAGCAGAAAGAACAACAATAACAATAAGAGCAACAAAAATTGCCTTAAAGTAATTCACCATATTAAAAATAAAAAAAAAAAGGGCCAGCCAAATAGCTCAGTAGATTCAAGTTTCTGCAAGCAGGTGCAGGGGCTGGGGGTGGGGGGCTTGATCCCTGCGCCTGCCATGCTGGCCCCGTCCCCAGGGCGTGCTGAGTCAGCTACTGAGACTGGGCGTGGGGCCACGTGCCTGTGTTCCCAGCTCTTGGGAGGCTGTAAACAGATCACTACAAGTCCGATCTAGTAGGGAGACCCTGAACACCTTGTAGACCCTTCCCTATACTGCAAAAAAAGCCTAAAAAGAAAAAAAGAAACAAAATATGATCGTCTCAATAGATGTAGAAAAAAAAACCCATGGGAAAACCAACATCCTTTCCTCATTCAAACTTCCAGTGAACTCAGAATAGGAAGTTCTTCTACATGGTAAAGGAGAGCTACAAAAATATTCCAGCAACTAATTTATTTTGTGGTGCAAGCACGAATCTTTTCTGCTCAGATTAGAAACAAGATGTGAGCACTGGTCGTGCTGTCATCAGTGCTGTGCCGAAGCGTTCAGCCAGGAGAACGAGGCAAGAAAAAGAAACAGAAATTACTCAGATTGAAAAAAAAATCAGGGTGTTTTTTGGTCTATGATGACATTTTCTATGATGTAGGATCTCACAGAGTCTAAAAATGCTAACTCTATCTAGTAAGTTCATGTAGCAAATTTTCAATTTTGAGATCAATGTATAAAAATCAATTTTCTCCATACAATTAAAAATTGTAATCAAAATACAACTTACAATAATATTACAATATGGAATAATTGTAGAATAAATCTGACAAAGGTGTCAGGTTGACTTATGAACTGAAAAAAAGAAAGATCTACGCACAAAAACTATAGACATTTCGAAGAGAAATCAAAATCTACATAAATGAAGAGAAGTATTATTTTAATAGTTTGGAAGACTGACTTTTTTAAAAATGAGAATTCTCCAAAATTCATCTACATGTCCAATCCCATTTCAATCAAAATTCCAATGGTGCTTTGACATAAATCAATAAACTGATTCTAAAATTCACATCAAATCATGAAGAACTCAAATACCCAACATAACTTTGAGAAAAGACAGTTGGCAGATTAATATTATTTGATTTTAAGTCTTATTACAGACCTATAATAATCTATGTAACGTAGTACTGATATCAAGATAGATAAACCTATCAGTGGAACATAATATAGATTGCCAAAATGGACCCACACGGATATGCGCAAGTAAATTTTGGAAAAAGTTACTAAGATAATTAAGTGGAGAAAGGCTAGTTTTATCAATGGAGGCTTCTGCAACTTGATTATTCAAATATAAAGAAGGGAGCATTGTTCCGTGTCTCTCATCATATACAAAAATTAACTCAAACAGACTCTAAATTTGAGGGCCAGTGAGATAGCTTAGTGGACTAAGCACCTGCTTTGGCAAGGGCAGGGACCAGGCTTTGACCCCCAGTCCTGCATGCCATGCTGGCCCTGCCCCTTGGGCCCGCTGAGCCGTGACCCCGTGGTGGTACACACCTGTATTCCCAGCACTGAGGAGGCTGAAAGCAGGAGGATCACTACGAGTCCGAGCTGTGTAATGAGACCCTGGACCAAATACATTAAAAAAAATTGAAACTTAAGATGATAAATGGTGTAGGGAAATCAGAAAAATGTTAGGATTTGGGTTGAGCAAATATTTCCTACTATTTAGAGCGAAAGCATGACCCATAGAAAACAAACTGGTAAATTGAACCTCATTAAACTAAAATCTTCTCTTTAAAAGATAAGATAGAGCTTTTGCAAATTGAAAGGGAACCAAAAGGTGGAGGGAGGGGATGTAAAATAGCTAAGATGTGCTCTGTACAAGTATCAACTCCCTATGACGTGTATTAAAGCATACACTACTGATAAGAAACATACAAATTTGAAAGAAAAATTAAGGACTGTTAAGAGACTAAAAATCACAACAGTACATGTAGAAGTAATATGCAAATCATACATCTGGATGTAAGGTAAAGCACTTACATCCAGATCAAATGAAAAACTAAAAACTTATTATTACCTATAATCCTAATTCTCTGGGTGGCTGAGACAAGATTCATAAGTTTTAGTCCAACCTGAACAACTTAGTGCGACCCTGTCTAAAAAAAAAAAAGAGGCTGGAAATATAGCTCAATGAAAAGACTCTACATTCAGTGTCTGTCACTGCAAAACAACACAAAACAGAACAAAAGAAAGCAAAACATTAACGAAAAGTCAAACAACAAACACCCTAACTTAAAAACATGCAGAAAATATGAAATAAAAGATTTCACTAAGGGATATTGAATCTTGAAAGATGATCAACATCATTAATCAATAAGGGAAATACAAATTAACACCATGTCAAAAAAACCACTGCACGTGTGTTAAATACCTTTTTTTGTGAATTTAGTTTTAATCTTTTATTTATTTGGTCTAGGGTGTCACTCACCGTGATCCCCCTGTTTAAGCCTCCCCAGCACTGGGATTATGGTGTGTGGCACCACTCCTGGTTTTGGTGGCTGGCTCAGTGCACCCAGAGTTCCAGGGCCAGCACAGCATACAGTACTGGGGAATGAACATGGATGTCCCTAGTCCTGCACATGTATTAGCATGGGTTGAATTAAATACATTTATGAAGCAAAGATCAGTAAAGATGTAGAGAAACTGAAACTCTGACACTGGAGGAAGGTAAGATCATACAATCCCACAAAAATAATTCGGGAGTTGTTGAACAGTTAAATGTAAGTGGATTATGTGATCGAGACATTTTTATTCACTTGCCTAAGATACATGAAAACTTATGCTCATATACATATTTGCATGTGAATCTTTATAGCAGCTTTCTTTAAAATAGCCTTCAATGGAAAGCAGTTCCATCAGCAGGTGGACCATCTATGTCTTATCCACATGATGAAATGCTACTCATTAATGTCAAAGAGCGAGCCATTAATAGGTGTTGTCATATGGATGGATCTCAAGATAGTTAATATGTATACCATAGTGTATGTGCTGGATGGTTCTACTTGCATTAAATTCTATACAATGTAAACTAATCTGTAATAACACAACAAATAGGTACTTGTGTGGAGAGTGAGGTTAACAAAGGAAACTTATTTTATTGTGGTAATGGTTTTGTAGGTATATGTGTATCAAAACTGGTTGAAATTTAGGGCTGCCAAGATAGCTTGGTGGTCTCAACACCTGCTTGGCAAGCGCAAGGTCCAGAGTTTGATCCTTAGTACACCATACCATGCCCACCCCGAAAATGAGCATGGTAGCACACAGCTGTAATCCCAGTGCTGGTGAGGCTGAGACAGGAGGATGACTATGAGTCTGAGCTGTAGAATGAGACCTTGTACCAAATGAATGAATGAATGAATGAATAATGTATGTAAAACTAACATTGATGTTTACACTTGAAATAATGGTGACTTGCTTATGTTAATTCTAATACCTAAATCTATTGAAACTGAAAAGAATTGACATCATAAATAGATTTCCAGAGATGAGGACTGCTATTTCCAATCCTGGAGCGATTGTTATAAAAAGTAGTAATAATCATCATCACTCTATGTTTTGTATGTATTAATATATTTACTATCCAGACCCAGTGAGAGGCAGGGACTTCAGTGTCCCCATATTTTCAGGAGACTTGACCCCAGTGTGGGTGCATCCATTTCTGTGCACTGGGCACTGGGGACAGGTGATGCCACCAGGTCTCATGCACAGGCCTGAGGGAGGACGTGATGTTCACCTGGGGGCAGCTGGATCACAAAGACCTCTGAATCCCATGCCAGCGTGAGACATGGCTTTAAACATGGGCAAAGGATTGGTTTGCAGGGAAAAGTCTGATTTTCAAAGCACAAGTAGATATTTCTAGTCACTACTAGCTACAGTTTAGGCTTTTCTTTCTGTTTTGAAGGTTTATAAATGAGTTTTTTTTAATGTATCTGGTTGTTGCAGGGTCTCACTACACAGCTTGGACCTGCAGTGACCCTCCTGCTTCCAGCCTCCCCAGCGCTGGGATTATAGGTGTACTCCACTGTGCCCAGACTCTGGCCTGCTCAGCCTGCACTGGGGGCAGAGTTGGTGTGGCATGTGGTGCCAGGGATTGAACAGTGGTCCCTGCGCTTGCCTAAGTTTGAGTAAGCAGGCACTTTAGTCCACTGAGCTATCTCACAGGCTTCTAAGTGAGGTTTCTTATTGAAAATGATTTTTCTTATTCCAGCTCATCCAGTTTGCCATCAGCACTTTCAAGCCTGTGCCGATCCATAATAGCACACATCCCATGGCAGGTTGGAATTGTTACTTCTGCTTCTTTTACTGATCTGAGGCCTCTTGGCAAAGGAGCAGCAAAACCCCCATATTATATCAGTGACTGCTTGGCAACCACTCTCCTAAATATTCTAGTTTAAATCTCAGTATTAGCCCGACTTTGCGATAGATAATACTATTATCACATACAGTTTACAAACAAGACCTTGCACTTTCAGCTTTAAAGTTGGATTCCTAAGTGCTTAGAGCACTGCTTTCCCTGTCTTCCTATTTTCAAACTCTTACACATAGTAGGCACTCAACAAATGCTTATCAAACCAAGCCATGTCCTGGGCTCATAATGGTGCCAGTGCAGCAGTTTTTGTTGGTGCCTAGCCACACAGCACCATTCTGCTGCGCAGAACACAGACTTGCAGAAATGGAAAGATAAGAGGACCAGGAAAATTAAATATTGATGCTCACTCACAATGGAAGCGTTGGGTTCGGGGCAAATGTGGAAACTTCGGGCGGAGCTTTTTAATTTTTGTACTGTCCGCTTGACTCTCTCCTTCTAAAGAGGGTCCCTATAGTTGAGAATAATTCATGCTTTATTCAAAGCTTGCTCTCTGTGAGCTTGCCCTGGGAGAATTTCTCTTATTGCATTCTGGGTTTCTTTTTAATCATCTTCTGGGCAAATGAGTAAGATTTCTCACATGGCCAAAGGATGGACCCCCCCAATGACAGGACTATTTTTAGAGTCTAGGACTGATCCTCACTCTGTAAGTAGCAGTCACACTTACATTTTTTGTTTCTTTGTAATTGAAGTCCATCAATTAGGTGCTATTAAAGAGCCCAATGCAAATTGTAAAAATTTTCAAGGAAATGAGCCTTCCTTGAAAAAAAAAATAGTTTCCAGCTTTAATATTGCTTCTTATTTTAATGATCCAGCTTTAGCTTCAAGATGCCATTTGCTGCATTATTCAAGAGCAGTTTACAAAAGAGTTTTGATCTCCGGCTTACAGCTGTTAAAGCCAAGGGAATCCTAAGCAGCATGAAACTGACTTAGAGATGCTGCGGTTTTGAAACACAGTCCCTCTCTTTGCTCCTGGATTAAAAATCTGCCTTGGGGTGGGATTGGTTCTTTTTACCACACAGGATCTCAGTTAGAGAAATCCCATATATGTCCCCTCCCCTTTTATTACCATCAAGAAGAATCTCCCAGCCACCCCCAGCCCACCTTCGAATTCTGTTAATTGTAGTCTCATCATAGGTGATGTCAGTGACAAGGAGGAGACAGAATCCCAACACCCAGAGTGACTCATCAACCAAAAGGCAAACAAACAGGAAAATCAGCAGAAATACATGAGAGGCTGGACTGGACCTAAGTGAGCTGTACCATTTGTTGCTCACAGCACAATAGCTTCAAACATGCTGATTTTACACCGCAGTGGCATTGCAATGGTTGGTAATACAGGTGCTCTAACGCAATTAGGTCCTATTTGTTTTTGTGCTTTGCATTCATTCATAACAGCAGAGGCTCTCTAAGCTCCAAAGACAAAGGATTGCTTTAGATGTTTATAATTTCTATGCACATCTCCCTGGAGATTATCATGAAATGCTGGATATATAGGACCGTCTAAAACCTGCTTTTTTTATTTCAGCTGGGAAATTTCCTTCAGGATCAAATGATTTGTCTTATGCAGGTCTTGTGCCCAAACTTAACTAAGATTTCTGTGTTTCAGTTATTAAAGCAGAAAATTCAAGCACGCGGGCAGTAAAACCCAGCCAGGCAGTTGCATGGCATTAGAATATCTCATAACCATCAGTATCTGCTTAAATAAGAAGCTGGGAGAGAGCCAAAGGACTCAGATTATCTTCCATTGGCAGAGTGAGGCAAATTTTCTGCCTCTGCACCAGGGATTTGTGGGGCCTCCCAGAATGCATTGCTCCATCAGGGACACTTTTTTTTTTGGGTCTCTGAATCTGACATAACAGCTATTAGAGAAAAAGGTCTGCTCTCACAAGCCTGAAAATGATCTTCTGTTACAAGCAAAGAGGAGACAGACTCTGAGACTTTTGCTGGAATTCTTGCAGCTTAGCAGGAGCAATGAACACTGATTTGAGGGTGTGTGGCTTGAGACTGGATGGTGGTGGACTTTGATCTTTTGAATCATATGAGGTGCCTTTGAAAGTTATCTTGAATTTTATTTTATTTTTTTTGCTTCATATAACACAGAGTTATTAGCATTTGTCTCCCCAGGCCCTGGAAAGCCTTAAGGAGAGCCCAGTGTTTCTGACTTCAGAAGGAACCCAGACAGGCCACATCTCCCTTTCTCTGCTCACAGATGGGGCCAGGACCACGTTCTGTCTCCTGCCTTCCTCCCATGAACCTTTATCACCTTCCTACCATCATCCATCATCCTCCCATTATCCTCTCTATCATGGATTTTTAAAAAGAGGCTTTATGTGTTTTCGCAGGTGTGATGCCTACTAAGGACTGAGAATCATTGGTATAGTGGGTAAGAACACTGGAAGGGTGCTCATTGGTGGGGTTGCAATTTAAATAGTGTAGGGGAGGTTCATACTGTGCGTCTTCTAAATCTAGCTACAGCGCAGAACAGTAAGTGTTAAATAAACAGAGTATATTCCTTTGAGTGCACAATAAACATTCACACCAAATTCCACTTGAGGTAGTGCAAATAGAACTTCTTCAAAAACCATGGCCGAAAGAGAAGTTTCTTCATTGGCTATGTGTTCTCATTGCTAATGTTTGTATGTGCACACTGGGTGTTTTTACTCAGGTACAATCTGGAATTAATGAAGATTTGCATACGATTCGAGTCCCTCTAGGTTTCATAATCATGTTTGAATCTTAACAGAGTTGCATTTCAAAGTAACAAGCTTGGTCTGCACCCCTTATCAATGCCAGATCCTACAATTAAGAGTGACTTAAGCCTGTGCCCAAATCTCTAATCTAATCTCTAATGTGGGCTTCATGATGTAATAATGCTAAAGGCATCTGTATGAAGATAGACTGCATCCAAATTCCAGCCCTTTTACTTCCTAGGAATGGGGCTTGGGTCAAGTTATCTAGCAGCTTTGAACTTCCTGTTCTCCTCGGTACAAATTAGCCAAAATGCACCCCAGGTTTTATAGATCAGAACAAGGGCTTTTGAGCATTAACCACTGGGCTGTTTCCTATAGGACAGCCAAAGGTCTTTGTATGGAAGATGAGTGTCATAGTTACTTTCTCATTGTTGGGACAAAATATCTGACACCTGAAAATTAAAGGAAGAAAGGTTTACTTCAGTTCATAGTCTGCAGAGGTTTCAGTGCATGGCTGTCTGGCTTCACGGAAGGGTGGCGTAGCAGAAGGGCATTGCAGAGGAGAAACAGTCCATGCCAGGGAAGGCAGCAGCAGCAAGCAACTACAAGGGGCTTCCATTTTCCTTTTATTCTATCCCAGCTATATGGCTGTATGTAGGTGCCTTCTACACCTATGATGGACCTTTGCATTATCCATGCCAACTTAGTATCACACCCCCTTAATCCTAGCACCACACGCTCATGGTCCAGCCACTTTCTAAATGCCCCACCTGAGTACCCGAAGCTTTGGAGGAATATCTAGACACAGTGAGGATTTCCTACCTCCTTCTTGTCTAGTCTGTTTGTTCAACACATGTTCAAAGTAATGAAAATGAAGTTGGAATCAGGATTTCCCTGGATGAATATTATTCTTGGTAAAAGAAAATAACAAACATCACAGCATTACCTTTTTGGATGGAGGATTTGCCATGTTAATTCTAGAGCAGGGATTCCCGACCTTAACACTGTTGATGTGGATACCTAGGTAAGTCTTTGCTGCTATTCTGTGCATTGTTGGATTTTTATCAGTACTCATGGCCTACATATGAGATACTTATCACATTTATTTTCTAGTTCTGACAACTAAAATTAATTTCAGGTATTGCCTGAAAAGTGTCCCCTTGATGGGACATTACCCTCAACTGAAGGCCACTGACATAGCAGATTGACAGATTGTGGGGAAATCCTCATGGTTTTGATTCCCAGTCCACCTCTGCCAATGAGAACCTGGCTGCTAGCTATGAATCACGACCTTAAATAGCTGCAAATGTGTGAGGAAGGATAGAAGCAGTATGCATTGTCATCAGATATCAGCTCACCTATTGGGAGGGAAACATGGACAAGTGTAGCCCGAGGTTTGCTCTTTCCTTGCCTTTTTATTGTTTTGTGTTTAGCTTCTTCAAAACACAATATGGTCTTGAGAGAGAGGTCATCATTAATTTTTGAATACCTTGCATTAAGACTTTCTTTGACCAGTTGAAATCACATATTCAGGTTGTCCACAGAGACAGAAAGAAAGATAGGCCAACACACATGTGTACTTTCATGTGTGTAAAACAATGGCATTAGCAGCACGTAATTACTTCTAATATGCATTTGATTTATTGATTCTCATTTTGTAGATAGCACCATGCCTCTTTGTGCCTGATTTCCTGGAAGCACATCCTTCTTTACCTTCATAGCAGAATTTATGGCAGAAAATGTTCATTCACTGTGTGGATGTTTCATCCTCATCCTAGCAGTAATGGAATGTGATCTTCTGATCCTCACATAAGTACTGAATACAGATTCTCTAAGCTGCCTTGAACCTTTAAGAATAATACCAAATTATGCCTAGTCTGTAAATAGGAGATGATTTTTTTTTTTGCTCCATCTAGTTGCTTTCTACACACTTTAATATATGAGTGAGTGATTTATAACACTAGTGACAAAGCCGCAACACAGCTTGAAATTTTTTTATAACAGCTGTAATACCACATCTATCATAATGAAAAATGTCTACAAAATCATTTTCTGCCAAAGAACATCTTCCCGGATTCTATTAAGAACTCACTATCTACATGAATGCCAAATCTTGCTGAAATACATTGCTTTCAAATGACCCTCATGGGCGGGGCCCATTGTAGCCTCTGGAGTGACTAAAATACCAATCAAGGACAATCAATTTAAGATGTTGGTGGGAGTTTCCAGAGAAAGAAACTAGAAGAGTTAAAGTGATGGTGAAGTATTTTTTTTTTTTTTTTTAATAAAAGAACTAATTTCACTGGGACATTACAGAGTTTGGCAGCTGGATGGATTTAGATTCTATTGTGCTTGTAGTTCCTGTCACATTTACCTGGGAGCTATCAACTTCCTGCTGTTTCCAATTTTTAAAAGAATATAATAGTCCCGCCTGCCCATTATTACTGCATTCCATTTGTAGTTATGTCTTCTTTGAGGAAAAGCAAAGAACTTCACCTTGATTTTTGCCCTTGATGAACAAATTCTTTTGCACCAGCCAGAATGTCCTGCCTTCTTGGTAACTCAGAGTCTGCTCCTGAGTACTACTAGATGCCTGCAAATTCCTTCCATTCATGAAAACCTGCTGGTGCTAACTTTAGTACTTGAGCCAAGGGAGCCCTGTCCTTGGTGCTGAATATTATATACCATCAGCTATTTCTTGAATTTTTGCAAATGTTTTTAACTGAACATTCGAGTAAGCCCAAACAACTTCTCCATGCAGAAAGTTATTGCAGGTTTCTCCTATCTTTATTTCTTCATTATATGTGTTATAGAGAACATTGCAGTAAGTCACTGTTGTAGGTGAATTATTTACTTTTTGACATTTGGGAGCATGCACTACTGTCTCAATCCATTCCTTTTCTTTTACTGATCTCCATACATACCTAGGGCTCCCATTTAGAGTCACTAGAGAGATTTATGGCATCTTAAGTTCAAAGGGAGGGCGAGCATGCATTAAGTACCTTGTACACAGGAAGGGATGTGATATTTTACATTTCATGTAAGCCTCATAACAATACTGGACATTCTTATCATCTCAATTATACAAAGGATACATTTAAGCTTAGCAAAATGAAGTAATGCACTATTTGTCATAAATCATGGGACATAGGTGTATAAGGCTTCATTCTTAATGTTTTCCTAATATAGAAGACTGGGGAAAGGTAGTATTTTGAGGCAAGGGCCAAGAAAAGTTTATATCTGCATTTCTTTTTTCTGGTGGAACAAGGGGTTGAATTCAGGCCCTTGTGCTTTCCAGGGAAGCACTTATTCCACTGAGCCATCTCCCCAGCCCCTCATCTGCTTTTGTGGCTTGGCTGCGGTTACAATTATTTTGGTCACTCTCTAGGATAATCACTCATGGTGGATAATTTGCATTTGGAGCTCCTAATATTTCCTATATACTGGTCATGAAAGAATTTGCAAATCAGAAATATATCAAGTTCAGATAGTTGGTAAGAGCCCCAAAGTTATGTAATAAAACTATCAACTAAAAATTTGTGATTTGCAAATAGAAAATTCATTTTCCATATGTCATCTTATTTAATTTTGCCATAACCCTATAAGACAGGGAGGCTGGAAAAGATTATTTCTCATTTTCAAGAAAAGGCTGAACTCAGGTTAAGTGACTTTATTGCAGGGCAATAAATCATATATGCTCCTTTATAAAACACTGCCTCTTAGTGTGAAGATGGCTATTGTTCTGGAATTCTCGAGTGCCTAAAATTTGTCTTCAGGTTCATTCTGGAGCATTTTGATCTTATCTATTCTCAACATTGTTCTTTGTAGTGCGTATTTTGTTGAATTGTGTAAAATTCTGGTGTGAATGAGTACTGTGTGGAGTGGTGCATCCCAGAACCCTGACAACAGAGAATTGATGAAGCAAAGTCTCCACACACCTGCTATGTGTCCAGGAAGAGCTGTATTATATCAATGAAATTTGCATGGCTTTGTTTCTATGAAAATTGCCTTTCAAATTCAGCTTCAGAAATTTATTTTACATTTTTACATTGGTTGTGCAACATTGCTCTGTTTTAGGACAAAGAAATCACCCAGTTCTGTGTATATATTTACATGTACATTATGTATACAAAGATATAAAAAAGATTATATGAATATGAAGTATTCTCTATTGTTTGTGGATTTTGTATTGGGTCATATATACTTCCATGTATGAAAATGTGACTTTTTGGCTGCATTCATATTTTTTAAAAGAGATATATCATAATTTATTTGGGTCTACTTTATTATTAGATATTTCTTTTTGTGTGTGTATAACCAGGGATTGAACTCAGGCTGTTGCGCTTGCCAGGGAAGTGCTTATTCTACTTAGTCATTTCCCCAGTCCTAGATATTCTGATTATTTTCAGCTTTTAAAATTAAATTCTTTAACTCTACAATTAGGTAAAGTGCTGACAACTTCTTTAGGACATATTCTAGGAAATTAAGAGGGAAAAGAGATAAAAAAAATGAAGTGAAAAAATTTAACAATGAGATTGCATACATTCTAAATTGTGAGACCTCACCACACATAATGTTTCGATCACACCCACAAAGTTCCCTTTTATCTCTTTGAAAATAATCTCCTTTATCCCCAGTGAAGGACAATCTCTGATTGATTTTCTGTCAGTGTAGTTTTTTCTTTTGTAGGTTTTTAAAACAAATAAAATCATGCAGCACATGGTTGGCATCTGCTGCTTTTACTCAGTCTGATGCTTTTGAAATTCATGCCTGTTGGTGTGAATGTAAATGCTTCGTATTTCTCAAATATATTTTGCTGAATGGTCAGCTTACAATTTATCCATTGATAGGCATTTGGGTTTTTTTAATTTACAGTTATTATGAATAAAGCTGCCATGATCTGTAGAGTACACTTTTTGAGGTAATCATATGTTCTTATTTGACTTGGGCAAATTTCTAGAGATTACTGGATTATATGTGTAATATTTCACAAGAAATTGTCAAGCTATTTCCCAGGATGACTAATATTTTGAACTTTCATTAATGCTTAATGAAAATTATAGTTGCCTCGTATATTTCTTTTATTGGACCGATAAAAGACCTATAAACCAAGACCTAAACCGTTTTGTTGTTGTTCTTGTGGTGGTGCTGGTAATTGAACTCAGGGCCTTTGTGATAGATAAGTGCCATATCACTGAGCTATAACCTCAGACTTAGTTGCTCTATATTCTTATATTTGCTGTTAGCCTTTTTAATTTTAACCTAAAATTTTCTTTGCTATGCAGTAATTTCTCATTGTAATTTTTATTTGTAACCGTGCATAAAGTAACTAACTTTTTCTGTACTACTCTTTCTAATGTATAATTTAATGAACACTTTCTGAATGACTAATGATATTGAATGTGTTTTCATGTTCAAGTTTTTAAAATTGTCTTTTGGTGTAAGAATATTTATATTTTATGCTCATTTCTTAACATTTTTTCTTTTATTGTTATTAACATTTTTCTGTCTTATAAAGAGCTCTTAACATACTGTGGGTATAATTACTTAATCAGATATATATTTTGCAAATGTTTTCTTTTTAATTTTATTAGTAATATCTTATGAAAAACAGTTTTTAATTTTGATCACATACAACTTATCATTTTCCATCTCATGCTTTTGTGTTTTATCTAAGAAATATTTGCCTAAATCTGTAATAAAAATAATTACTCTTATTTCTATTGGAAATATTATTATTATTATTATTATTATTATTATTATTATTTTATGTATTTGGTGTAGGGTCTCTTTATGCAGCTCATACTTGTAGTGATCCTCTTGTTTTCAGCCTCTCTAGCTCTGGGATTACAGGTGTGGGCCACCGTGCCCAGTTTCTAGAAATGACATTTAAAAATATTATGTCTTCCAATTCAAGTACATGGTATATCAATCTGTTTCATTATGCTCTTCAATTTCTCTTGGCAATGAAATATGGTTCCAACAGTGCGAATATCTTCGGTCATAATCATTATCATACTCCAGCACCAAAGGACAGAGCGCTGAGCCAAGCAGATAGCAACTTCTCATCTCTAATAAATTCGAAAGGTAGAATATGGGGACAGATAGAAAGGCTTAGAGCCAGCTATACCAAAGGGACATTTCTGAGGAATGGATATTTTATAAGCGAGCCTTAATGCTAGTGACAAAACTACTTAACACAAGAAGCTTACAAGAATAGCACAGACAAAATTAAAATGCAAAATAGAAAATGACAATATGCAGAAGCAAAATGGGACCCCATACCTCCAGTCCTGGACAAATACAAGAAACAGTGGGATAGAGGAAAACAGAAGCCACCCACCTCAATTTTCAAAAATAACAATAGCTGCAGGAAAACAATAAATGAGTCCATATAGAAAATTAAATCAGAAATAATCTCTTAGGGCAAAATAGATGGCAATCACAATGAAGAACTTGCTAGGTTAATGCAGAATAGACATAGATAAAAAGAGAAGCTTAGGGAAATTACATAAACATGAATGCCTAATGTAGGTAGGCCATGCAACAGAGGAAAGCAGATATCCAGGAAATTAAAGATTCCATTTGATTTGACTGTTTTTACAATAGAATGAACAAAAGTGAAGGTATCAGACCTTGATTACAGGACTTCAGTTAAGATCTCAAAACTAGCATGAGACCATGGAAAATCAATGCAACAGCTGCAAAGAAAAACAACATGAGATTGATTACATCAATAAAGGGAGTCAGTGCAAACAACATTTAAAATCTTATTCATAGAAGTGATGACTGGAAATTTCCCAAGCATGGAAAAAATAATTTGACACACAGATAACTGAGGAACATAGAACTCCAATCATTCACGACTAAAATAAATTTATACCCAGGCACATAATAGTCAGGATTCGAGAAATTCAGCACAAGAGAATATTAAAAGCTGTTAGAGAAAATAGACAAATAACCTGTAAGGTAAAGTCCATCAGAGTCACAGAAGACTTGTCAACACAAACTCTAAAGTCTCCTGCTCGGAGTGAAGTATTTCAAGTCCTAAAAGAGAACAATTGCCAACTCAGATTGATGTACCCTGAAAAACTATTTTTCATAATGAATGGATAAATAAGATTCTTCTTTGACAAAGAACAACTGAAGAAATTCATGAACACCAAACTGGCTGTACAAAATGTTCTGAAGGATATTTTAGGAAGAGATAAGAAGCTTAGGAAAGGCCTCACTTTAAAGAATGTCAATTTGTAGACTCAATTCCAAGAATATAATTCATAGACCTTAATTCCAAGGATATCAATTAAAACCATGTATGTAAATGGTCTCAATTCACCAATCTAAAGAAACAGACTGGCAGAATGGATCAAGATACAAAATCCAAAAATTTGCTGCATACAGGAAAAACATTTAACTTAAGAAATTTATAAACTGAAAATTAGAGAATGGAAAACAATACTCGGTGTGATAGGAGCCTATCAAAAAAAATCAGGGATAGTTACTCAATTTGTTTCCAAAGTGAGCTTCAAGCCAAGGTTGAACAAAAGAGACCAAGAAGGCCACCACATGCTTGTTAAGGGAAAACTCCAAGAACAAATAGCATCCATAGCCGGGCGTGGTGGCGCATGCCTGTAATCCCAGCACTCGGGAGGCTGAGGCAGGAGGATTGTTGTGAGTTCGAGACCAGCCTGAGCTACAAAGTGAGCTCAAGGCCAGCCTGAACTGCACAATGAGACCCTGTCTCAAAAAAAGACAAAAAAAAAAAAAAACAAATAGCATCCATAAGTATATGTTTACCAAATGTTGGTGTACTGAACTTTGTAAAACAAATAGTAATGGAAAATCAAAGTACTGACATAATCTTAATGGGGACTCTGAGTACCCCACTATCACAAACAGTGAGATCAACTAGACAAAAATGTCAACGAATAAATATCAGGCTGAGCCAATTCTCTGTACAAATGGACTTAGTAGATGTCTACAGGGGCTTTTTGGGTACACGTCTTCCTTATTTTCTCTAAAATGACTTTCTAAGAATTTCATAGTTTAGATGCTATTTTAATTTGCATTTTTAAAGTCTCAATTTTTGGTTGTTCTGCAATAGCATACTGAAATCTAAATGTTTTTTGTACATTGATCTTGAATCCTGAAAGTAGGTGTAGTGAGAGCAGACATCTCTGTCTTGGTTCAGGTAGTAAGATTAACTGCTTAGCCTTTCAACATTCAAGGGTGATACTGGTTATAGGTTCTTGACAGTTACCTCTTAACAGGTTGAAAAAATTTTCCTCTGCAACAGGCCTAATTTTCTTCCCAGATTTTTACACTAAGGGATGTTGCAAAGAGTCTGGCCCCATTAACCTCCAAAGTTGGACTTCTGACATGCAGAACTTAAGAAGTAAATGTTTGTCGGTTTACCCATTAGCTTAAGCCAGCAACACTGAATTGCTTTCATAATTTTGTGTTCATATATGCATTCTTGAAAATTATAATTCTTAGTATGTATTTCAGATCAGATATTGTGAGTTTTATCTTTACAAGCTCCATTTGTATCATATATATTACTATGGTATTATATTAATTTATTAATATAATATATATTATATTATTATGGTCATGGTTTCCTTTACTCTATATGACTTTTACTTCATTTATTTGTTAGTTACATCATCTATATTTTTCTGGTTATATTTCTATTGACTGGTATTTTTAATCTTTTGAGACTTTACTTTTCTGCTTTCTTTCTTGCCTTGTTATTTTTTATTGGACACTGCACATTGTGAATATTTTGTTGTTGGTTGCTGGAGTTGATTATATATATATATTTTAAAGTAGCATTATATTTTATTCTGGAGTGCTGTTAAGTTACTTGTAATCAGTTCAATCCTTCTGAGATTGGCTTTTGGCCTTGTTAAGGCAGACCTGAGAATCCATTAAGTCAGGACTAATTTAGTGTCACTGTTAATACAATGTCCTTTTGAGGATTCTACCCAACATTCTCTGTACTATGAAGACTTCTCTCTGGTTTCTAGGAAAACATACTTTTTGCCTGGTATGACCCGTGTGCATTGCTACTTCTTCATCTTTGAGTAGATTTTGCTTTGGGCTTGGGTAGTAGCTGCTTATATGTATGCACACCAGGATTCAGTCAGCTGGGGAGTGATCCTTCTGCAGACTTCCGGAGTTGTCTTTCTATGGCTTCCTCCATTCTGGTAGCCTGGTCTCCATATCGTAGTCACTGTGAGCCTCACACACTTTGATTTATCTTTCCTCATTTCCATTGGTCACCAGGCTCTGTTTGGAGTCTCTGTCTCCAGGCAGCAGCCTGAAACCTGCTGGTATATCATTATAGTTTATATATAGATGCCCCTCAAGGCTCCATGTTCTCATGGTGGGTATTTGTGAGGCAAGTGGGTCATTGGGTGTGATACTTATCACTGAGTCATCCCACTGATGGGTTTATAACCAGCTATAATGTTGGAGCTGAAGTCTGACTGTAAGAGGTAAGTCACTGGGGGTGTAGCCTTGGCCAGGCCCTCTTCCTCCCTCCTCCTTTGATTCTCTGATCCCACTGGCATGCCATGAGCTCTTTCTTTCTCCTCTGCCATCCCTTTTTGCCATGATGCCCCGCCTCAGAGTCAGTTGACTACAGAGTCAAACCTCTTTAAACTGTGAGCCAAATAATACTTTCTTTAAGTTATGAGTATTGGATATTGTGTCTTAGCGATGAAAATAAGAAACATGTTGGCTAAGGCAGTTCTATGTCTCATTTTATTTCTCTTCCTTGTCTGTTGCTACCTGTTCAATGTTTATAAAAATATTCTTTCACATTTTTTTTTCTAGATTTATAGTTTTTAATGTTGGTGGGTAAATCTGGTCTTCTTTACTCAATTTTAGATGGAGATAGCTGTCTTGACTATTTTTTCTTAATTAAAAGGAAGAAACAGCTTCTTTTGGTTTATAGCTTAAGAATTATGATTTTTCTTTTTGGTGTAGCACGCAAGACCAGACAGCAATACTTGGAAACCAAGATTGAGGCAAAATTGTTTGAGGTTTTAAGATAGTGGCCACTTCTTGCCATATTCAAAGATGGGCCTTATTTAGACATAAGGAAATTTTCCTTTCTGGGCTTCTTTTCTGTTCATGGCACACAGGGCCTTCATTCTGTGCTCCTGCTTTGCATCTGCAGCTGTAATTTTTCCCATGTCTTATTCTTACTCCATTTCTCCTTATTTATATTACAGAGTTTGAAGATTTTTTTTTTCATGTACTAGATCACAGCACCTCCACGAACACCCACTACACTCCATGTTGATTTTTTTTGTGGTATTGGGGATTGAACTCAGGGCCCTGCACTTGCCAGGCAGGCACTTGTTCTACTGATCTCTCCCCGCTGGCCTTCCACACTGATTGTTAACAGTGTAAATTAGATATCCTAGCTCTTCAAATGAATACAAAAGATGTTTTGACTGCAGTGACCAAGATGCACTGTGGTCACTCAAGATGAATATTGCAGATGCCCAAGCCTGCTCATGTAGAGCAAAAGGAAATCATGGAGATGCCAGTCCTATGCATACCCTGCTACTGCTATGGGCTACTGGACTATATTGGATTATTTTACTGAATTCACACACCTACAGTATTTAAATGGCAAAAAGGGGATACAAATGCAGGACCAGTTTGTATCTGTGTATACAAAATAGTTAGGATAGATATACAGCTACTTTCTCTTCATTCAATGAGAAAAAAGATTTGTGCTGATGTTTGGACAGCATATCATGTCTGCATCTTGTACTATGAAAAAGCACTACGAAGACAACAATACACAATGTACTAATTATTGAAACTGTCCTATTAATCAGTTTTGAAACTGTCTCATTGCTATTTGTTTCTCAATAAAATAATAATAATAATAATAATAATAATAAAGGAAATCAGGGAGGGCCTCCTAGAGGAAGAGACCTGAACTTTCTTGGAAGATGACAGGAGAGTGCTAGCCGAGGAAGACTGAACTTCTTTGTAACTCTTGAATAAATGTTTCTTGAACTGTGTCTAACTTTTCTGTAAACTTTTCCCCTTGGATGTCTCAATTCAATAATAACAACTCTCAAAGTTCTTGAGATTATTTTTCTAAAGTTTTTTTTTTCAGTCCTAATGCTGAAAAACATTAGCAGAAGGAACCAAAGAGTTACTCTGGTGAATTTGAGAATTCAGCACGCTGCTGTTGGGAAAACCTTATGGTGTATAGTGAAGCACCTGTAGGACGGTGCTGAGATAAAATATCACCTCGAGCACCAATAAATGGAAAGCTCTCTTTCACTCAATATTTAGCTCCTTTCAGATCATCATGCCTTAGGAACACATGCCTAAGCTCACTGTATATTCATGTTTCTGCTTAATTATAAGCTTACTTCTGGCATTTTTGATAGTGTAATAAACCTATCTCAAGTGAAGATTGCACATTTAATACAGGATCTAATTTAGAAGTATAAGGAGTCCTTTTGCAGCTGTCAAAAAAGATGTGACGAAATGAAGAACTTCTGCAATGACATTCTATTAAGTGATGTATTTTAAAAATAATTCAAATCAATCTTACTTTAAGAAAATCTATAAAATCTTCAAGCTTTCAAATTTTGGCAATTGTGTCAGTGTGTTAGGTTCATATTAAGATGTGAACAGCACTGGAGGATTTTAGTGTAGATGAGAAATCCCAGATACCGTTTTTATTAAATATGTAAGGAATGAAATGCTTTCAATTAGCATTTAGATCTTCCTCATAAAGTATTATTTAGAACAAATGGAGTTCAGAGACCTTTTAAAAGAAGAAAGATCAAATCTTTTTCTCTGATTCAGAGGCCTAAAAATGGTTAGCTCTAAGAATCTGTATCTTTCTATGATGCAATTGAATCAACTCAGAGTTTGATGAGGTTGGGATGACCCCAGGTGACCTCTGTCAGAATGAAGCCAGAAGATTAAAAGGGTCTGCAATCAGAAGAAATTTAATAAGGTTTGACTAAAATATTCACGTGTCAAAGTTAGAAGTACAAAGGTCTTCTGATGTCTCTAACTGATTAAAGAACAAGTTTTAAATGTAACACAAAAATGAACAATCACAGCAACAACAATAGCTCCTTTATTGAGTCCTCACTGGTGCCAGTATTATGCTAAAGAGTCCCTACACATTGCACATCGCCATCCTCACAGATCTCTAAGGATAGCATGTTAATTTGCATGGAAAGAGATTCTGAAATAGTGAAGATGCCTAACCAAGAGCCCCCAGCTTATCGGTGGTGCAGCTGGGATTCAAACTCAGACTCACTGTGATTCCAGAGCTCTTGGATCACAGAACTAGTTGCAGCTCACATTTCCTTAAAGCCGGACACTTTAGATGAACTATGAGCATTAACCCATGTGTACTGACCACCCCTGTGAGGTTGCAGCTCTTATTATTCCTATGTTTTAGACAAGGAAACCAAATGCAGAGTCTTCATAACTTGCTTAAGCAACACAGATAATGAACAGTAAAAGTGGAACCAGAGCCCAGACAGTCTGGATCTAGAATTAATTCAGCTATTTTGTTTTTGCTGTACACAATCTGAGTCTAAGAGATTTATAAGGAACATGACATCTTAAGGAAAACGATGAAGAGTTGTAGTCAGTGGAAGAGATGTGAAGAGTCTCATCCAGTAGCTAGGAACAGAGGCTGGAAGTGACAGTGGTTTATACAAGTAGGTGGTTAGTGTTTGGAGGTGGCCCTCTCCACAGCTTTGTCCCATTTCTGCCTCTTTTTGAGAGCAGAGGCAATAGCAGCTTTTGTTCTGGAGTAGCTTCTCCAGATACTTGTTGCAAGGAGCATTGGAAAATAAAGTGTGTCTCTTGGGGACTTAGGGAAGTTCTGTTTACTGTGTTGTGTAACAGCCTATCTCTTCCTGTGGTAGAGGTTGAGCAGGTATGCTCAGTCTATTATAAAAATAAGTTTCCTACTTTTGGTTCCTCAGTTGCAAAGAATGCTGCACACACAGAACACACCTGATAACTCCCTGTAGCCTCTGTGAGGCTTGGGGAGCAAAGGAGAGGCAAAGCAAACAGAAAGTGTCTCTGACCCAGGCTTCTCATAGCTTCAGCCAGAATCTTTGAAACTGGCAGACTCACTCACTACAATAAGGATGAAATATCAGGTCATTCCGGTTCCTGAGAATTCTTTCCTTTTTCACACATGACAAAGGGTAGAGGTAGGGGGCTTTGAGTTGGTGTGGAAGCTTTGAATAGCCAGCTCGTGCTTTGGTTCATTTCACTTTTGACTCTTATTACTTAAAAAATTTCCTAGAAACATAAGCTGCCTATAGTACTCCAGCCACCATGTCTCTATTCCAGGAAAGAAGCTGGGAAAAGGTGGTTAAAGGCTTTTCCAGATGTCCTACAAAGTGACTTCTCCTTTGTCTCTGTAACTGTCCCTGGCTCGAAGGAAAGCTGAGGAAATAGGAGCTTTTGGCTGAGCACGGCTTCCCTCAGAATGGAATTAATGCTCTGTTGCAAAGAAGAAAGGAGACTGGATGTGGGGCAAGCTGCAGGGCATGCCAACTGTGGCAATGCTGATGTACGCTGGGTATAGGTGGAGCCAGATTGTTTTATGTGAAAACTCAGGATAAATAAATATTTGATTCCAGTACTGAGTCTTTCTTTCCTACCTTGGAAAAATGCAAAGCTAAGTGTCTGAAGACAAATCTTGTTATGCATGTGCATCTGGGCTGCTAATGGAGACCCTTGTGTGCAGGAGGCATTTGGTAGTGGGAATGTGGCCTAACAACCAGTTGGAGTACAGTAACCCCTGGAAGTGCTTTTGCACCAGTTAATGACCCTTGTGAGCCATTAATCTGCAAGAGATGTCCTATCTCTGGGTCACTGCTTTATAAACAGAATATCAATAAAGGGTGCCACAGGCATGTTAATTGTTTCTATGGATGAAGCCATTGCACTTGGTCTATGCAAGAAATTTTGGATGAGAAAAATGCATTGGTTCCATAAGTTTGTGAGAAGCAATCTCCCCCAAATTGGAGGATAGATAGGTTAGTGTTTCTCTCAAGTCCTACTCAGGGATTCAGGACATTGGGTCAGTCCCAGACTCTTCTGCTTGTACTGTATGGCTCTGTGTTTGGAGGTCCGATTGCAGAGTTTAATCATGTTATGCTTTCCAAGAAGTATGTTTGCAGTTCAGATGGCAATTTCTTATGATTATAATGTAGTGTTAGCAGTGGTATCAAAAGTAGTTATCATCGAGTGCCTAATATATATCCCTTCTGAGTTCCTTCCCTAAATTATTTTATTTAATCTTTAAAACATTCCTACTTGGTGTGTGATGCGTGCCTGTAATCTCATCACTTGGGAGGCTGAGGCAAGAGGATTGTAAGTTTGAGGCCAGCCAGGGCTATAATGTAAGTTCAAGGCCTGTCTAAATTGCACAGTGAAACCTCTCAAAAAATAAAAAGTCCCCAAACTTTGGTGCTATTATTGGATCTGATACAAAGTAATATCTCTGTTCATTAGATTAAAAACAAATACTATATCTGTCTAGGCAGGCAGACCCCAAGGTGGGACCTGAGATTCAAATATGAGCCCACACAACTCTAATTTCTATTCTCTTGTACGTTTTTATCATGTAATGTTTTGATGTAGTGTTTAAATCAAGGTAAACATATCCATCTTTTCAGATATTTATCAATTTCTTTGTGGTTGAAACATTATTAATTGTTTTTAATCATTTAAAACTCCTATTACGTTATCATCTATTAGATACCTGGTTGCGCAGCTGCACATCAGAATTTCTTAACTCTGATCTCAGTGTAGCCGAATAGCCATTGATAAGCCTTCCTCCATCCCTCCTTGCCCCACTGTTTTCTCCAGCCGCTGGTAACCCCTACCCTATGCTCAACTTCTGTAAGATAAACCTTTGCAGATTCCAACATGTAAGTGAAGCCATGCAGTCAGTGTCTTTGTATGCCTGGCTTGTCTTAGTTAATTTTTTCCCTTTGCATCCACATCTCCGTAAATAATAGGAGTTCACCTTTCTTAAATGGTGGGATAGTAGTCCATTGTGCGCATGTGCCAGATTTTCTTTATCTATTCACCAATTGAACGGCAATCGGCTATTACAAACTGTGCTTGTGGAAAATACGGTGGTACAGATATTTCCTTGAAATGGTTCTTTCATTTCCTTTGGGCATACAGGGATAGTGGGATGGTTGGATCATTTAGTAGCTGAATTTTTAATTTTTTGAGGAAATTACACTATTTTTCATAATAGATGTACTAGCTTGCATTCTTACAAACTCTAGAAACCAGCCCAATGATGGCATGAGGCTTTAGGGGGATAACTAGACCCAAACCATAACAAAGGCTATTACCTTTGAAGTTTTTTCCTTTAGTTCTTTATATATACTGAATATTTGTTCATTGTCTGTATGTCTGTCTGTCTATCTATCTATGAAATATTTCCTTCCATTTTGTAGTTTTGTCTCTTCACTCTGCCAGTTGGTTTCTTGCTGTAAAGAGACTTTTAGTTTAATGTAATCCTACTTGACTATTTTATTTTTTGTATGCTGTGTCTTTAGGGTATCATCCAAAAAAAATCATTTTGCACTCTATTGTCCACTGGCAATTTCTTCTGGTAATTTCATGATTTCAGATAAACCAAATTGGATTAGGTCTTTAATCCAATTGGATGGAAAGAAATAAGATTATAGTTTCATTTTTCTGCATATGGATATACAATTTTTCTGGCACCATTAATTGAAAAGACTTTCCTTTCTTTGGTGCACATTCTTATCACTTTTGTTGAAAATCAGTTGGTTGAAGTTATCTGGATTTACATTTAGGCCTCCCCCCCGTTCTCTTCTACATCTCTGTATCTGTTATTATGAAATACTGTGCTTTTTATTATTTTTACTTTGTAGTATAGTTTGAAGTCAGGTAATGTGAAGCAACCTGTTTTGTTCTTTTTTTTTTTTTGTGGTACCAGGAATTGAACTCAGGATCTCGTGTGTGCTAGGTCTACTGAGCTATCTCCCTGGCCCCTTGCTTTGTTCTTTTTGCTCTGTATTGCTTTGGAGATTTGCATTTTGTATTAGTTATTTCCTCATTGCTGGGACAAAATACCCAACACCCACAAGTTAAAGGACATTTATTTTGGTTTACAGTTCGTAAAGTGTTCAGTCTATATAGTTGGCTGGTTCCAAGGCAGGGTGGTACGGCAGAGGGGCATGGCTGAGAACAAAACTGATCATGGTAGGAAACATCCAGGTATCAAGATAGAAGGGAAACCCTTCCAGGCCTTACCTACAGTGAGCCACCTTTCCCTACATGTTTTCATCTTTCCACATTACATTTTGCTATAAATTCATCAATGGACTAATCGACTTGTGAGTACTATGCCCCCATAATTGAATTGCTTCCCTGCAAGCCCTATGTATGAGTACACAGAACTCTGGGTGATATCTAGGAATGAACCATACTAGATTTTTTTTTTTTTGTTTCTTACAGATTTTAGGATTTCTAGATATTTGAAGAATATTGTTGGCATTTTCATAGAGAGTTTATTGAATTTGAGACCCCTATTGTGGTTGTGACCCATTTTATCCAAAATGGATTATCCAAAACATATTACATTGAAGCCTTGATTGATCACTGGCTTTGGGAAGCAATTGACTCATGAAGACTCTGTCTTCAGCCATGAATTAATCCATTAATGAGGTAATAACCTGATGGTATTATTGAAGGTTGATTAAAACAGCAGGTGAGATCTCGTTGAGGGTCATGGATCATGAGACTATCTGGTCTTACCCTATTCCACTTGGTATCTTTGGTGTTCTCAGAAGTCTGGCTGTCATCCAGTGAGTATCTTTCTTTTGAACTGTCCTTTGTCCATGTTGTTTCCCCTTACCCATGACAATGGAACTGACCATGGGACAAAAATCTCTTAAACTATAAACAACCAAAAACCTTTTCTTCACTTAAGTGGCTTTTCTCAGCAACTTTGGTCTCAGCTAGTTTAACACCATTACACTGAAGGACAGACATTTCAACAATATTGATGTTTTTCAATTCATGAACATGAGCTACTTTTCCATTTTTGTGTTCTCTTCAATTTTTTTCTGTCATTGTGCTCAAGATTTTATTGCAGAAATCTTTTATATTTTGGACTCTGTTAAATTTGTTCTTCAGTTATTTTATTTATTTTCATAATTATTATCCATAGGATTGCTTTCTGGATTTATATTTCAGATAATTCATTGATGGTGAAGGGCAATACTACTGATTTTTGTTTGCAAATTTTGCATCCTGAACTAATGAACTAATGACAGTTAAAATTCTCTTCTATTTTCAGTGTCATTAATTTGTATTACCTGACTGCACCAGTGAGGACTTCTAGTGTAATGTTGAATAAAGATGATGGAAATGTATGTCCTTGTCATCCTAAATCAGAAAAGAGACAGGTTTCCCCTTCTCGCCTTCAATAGAATGTCAGTTATTGGTTTATTTTGTGTTTCTTATTTTGTCATTTCTCTTATGTCTAATTTGTTCATAATTTTTATTAAAATATATGTTAAATTCTGGCAAATGCTTTTGTTGCCTTGAGATTGTTATATATAAATTTTGTCATTCATTCAGTTGATGTGATAGGTAACATTTATTGATTTGGATATATTGAACTATCATTGTATCCCTGGGATGAATCCCACTTGATCATGGTATATAGTGTTTTGAATATTTGGCTAAATTCGAATTGTTAACATTTTGTTGATGACTTCTACTTCTACCTTCATCAAGGATATTAGCTTGGAGTTTTATTTTGTTCTTGTTGTGTCTTTGCTTGATTTTACTATCCAGGTAATGACAATGAATGAATTTTATATCGTTGTCTTTGTAGTAGTTATTCCTAGTACAAGATGCAGATAAGCTATATTGTCTAAACACTATTAGTACAAATCTTTCTTCTTATTGAACTAAGAGAAAAGTAGGTGTATATCTGTCCTAACTATTTTGTATATACAGAATGCCTGTCATTTCGGTCTTCTAAATGTGCACTGCTTCTAATATATCAATTACTGCTATATTCTCTCTCAAGTAAATGTTGTTTTAAAAAAAGATAACACATGAAAGCAAGAGACAATAAATCAGTTTTTTGTAAGGACGCTACCACTGGCGATCATGTCTTTTATCTGGGAAACTGAATCTATGTTTATTTAAGGCAAGGTCTTACTATCACCATTTTTTAAGGCACTATTTTCATAGTCAGGTATTTTCTTGGATACTTTCTCTTTCCTGGGACAACATACCTGGAACCCAGGACTTAAAGGAAGAAAGACTTATTTTGACATCCAGTTTGCTGAGATGCATAGTCAGCTGGCTCCAGGGCAGGATGATGTAGCAGAGAAGCTTGGCAAAAAAGAAACAGTCCGTGGTGGGGGAGGCAGGAGTCAGCAACACCCAGCTTCCTTCCCCTTTTAATCTGTCCTGATACAAGTATGTTGGATGGTGGCACTGGTATCCAGGGTGGACCTTCATATTATTCAGCCCCAGAACCATGCTAAACAATACGTGAATTGGTTCACTTATCACACACCCTTAACCCTTATAAACACATCCTAGGTCCAGTCCCCTCTGGAAAGCTTGACTCTTGTGTGTACAAGACTTTAGGGGAACATCCAAGTATAATTCACAAGGGAGATAGAGCATTACTGCAGCACTATTGTAAAGCACTTTATAACTTATTTTCCTTCCTTCCTTCCTTCCTTCCTTCCTTCCTTCCTTCCTTCCTTCCTTCCTTCCTTCTTTCCTTCCTTCCTTCCTTCTTTCCTTCCTTCCTTCCTTCCTTCTTTCCTTCCTTCTTCTTCTTTTCTCCCTTTCTATACAGTCTTTCTTCATAGTGAACTGGCTTATTCTAGTAGTATCCTTTTATTACTTGCTTACTGTTTACTATTTATCTATTATACATTTTAATTTTCTGGTTGACATGAGGCTTACAAAACATCTTGAATTATGACAAGTTACTTCGAAATGATGTCAACTTAACACGATTTTAAAGATAAAAAAGACAAAATGTACTAATAAATATTTTTTCACCTGCAATTAATTTCTCCACACATTTTGACTTTTGGGTGATGCATTTTACATCTTTTTATAACATGTTAATGTAGTCCTTAGTTATAATGTTTAAATTTTTCATCCTAAAGGCACAAATGGTTTGCACAAAGTACTTATAATACAGTATTCTGAATTTTTGACATAGTCATTCTTACCAGTGAATTTCATACTTTCTGTTTGATTTCAACTCATTAACAATTCTTTCCTTCAGTTTCAACTCTTACTTAGTCTTTCTTGTAGAACAAGTTTGGTAGAGGTATGTTCTCAGATTTTATTTGTCTGGGAATGTCTATCTCTTCTTCACTTCTACCTACAGAATAGTTTTTTTTGAGCAGAGTATTCTTGGTGGGAAGTTTTTTTTTTTTCCTTCAGTGTAGTAGAAATCTCATGGGGATCTCCTGGACTTCCAGTTTTCAGAAGTGTGTTAAAGGTGAACTGCAACACCCTTATGTATTATTTGTTTCCTTTCTCTAGCTACCTTGAAAATCTCTTTATCTTTAACCTTTGAGAGTTTCATTGTACATAAGTGAGCATGAGAGCTTCATTGTAACATGCCTTGGGGTAGCCGGGGTTGAGTTCACTCTGACTGGTGAACTTTGCCCTTCTCCTATTTAGATATTAGCATGCCTTTACGAATTTGGAGTGGTTTCTCTCAGACAGGTTCATCTTCTTCTGACATTCTCAAATCTTTGACTTCCAATAACGCAGGTATTTGCTCTTTTTGCTCTTCCAAAGTTCTTGTAAGATTTCTTTGTTCCCCTCCATTCTTTTTTTTTTTTTTTTTTTTTTTTTTTTTTTTTTTTTTTTTTTTTTTTTTTTTTTTTTTTTTTTTTTTTTTTTTTTTTTTCTTCTTTTTTTTTTTTTTTTTTTTTTTTTTTTTTTTTTTTACTTCTAGAACTGTGTATCTTCAAATAATGGGTTTTCATGCTCTTATAAGGTTTGATAGAAAAGGGTAAATGCTTAAATTTTTAGGCAATTATTACAATTAAAGACATATTGTCATTAATTCACTTCAAAATATCCCCTAGTTGTGCTGCAGAGATGGCCCAGTGGACTAAATGCCTGATTAAATAAGTGCAGGGACCAGGCTTCAACCCCTCGCACCACACACCATGCCAGCCACACCCCCGGGAGTGCTCAGTTGGCCACCAAAACTTGGCATTGTAGTGCAGGCCTGTAATCCTGGTTCTGGGGAGGCTGAAAATAGCAGGATCACTGAGTCAGAGCTGCATGGAAAGACCCTATACCAAATATCTGAATATTAAAAAAGAAATTCCATAGTATAAGAAACTTAAAAAGTAAATGAGATCCAACATAGACATTAAATATTATGAAAGGTAAAGAAACTGCCAAAAAGGAAAGAACAACTGGGATGGGGAAAAGGACAAAAGGAGGAGAGGAACATATATATTACATATAATGTATAATATAAAGAATATATAATACATAATATAAAATATATAGAGAGCAATGATAGCTAATATAAATTGTATTACTAATTTTTATTAGTTTATTGAAAGGAACAATTAGTGCTTATACTGTTTGATTAATTTTGCATGCCTATATCTGGTAATCTGAGCAACTACTTTCTTGTTTCTTGTTTTCTCTCATTACGCTTTTTTTTAAAAACAAATATTCACTTGAGAGAGAGTATAGCAGCAATTGATATGGCATTAGAAGCAGTACTCATTTAACAGACCAGAATGACAGGCATTGCAAGCGTGGCTCTAGTATTGCCGTCCTCTGTGCAGTTATGAGAAACTGCTTTGAGGATAGCAATACACAATATGATACCTGCTGTTAATATCCTCTCATCTTGTTTTCAAGTTCTGTACCTTTTAAAAGATTTTTCTTTCAAATAAAAAAAAAGCTCCAATCACTTTGTACGCACTTACTACATCTGAAGCAGTTCTGGGGGTTCTCTTGTGTTTTATTCCCTCTCTCCTGAGCTGATTCAAGATGTTTTCCTTTTATGGTTATTTTGACTTTTAGGAGAGCCAAAAGTCACACAGCGCCAGATCCAGTGAGGAGGTGAACAAATATGCGCTCTAATGGTTATACAAACCTGTCTTTCCATCGAATGGCCCTGGGCGACAGTGTTCCCTGGGTTTTTGATCCCACCTTTAAAGACATTCTCAGAATCAAGCTTCCAGAATTGCTTCAGAAAGTGTCAAGAAGGATGGGATAATTGTCGTTGAGACAAGTGAGAATATTGTGAGCGGCATGAGTGCCAGTGTGTTTTTCTTCTGTGATACGCATATTTTTAATTTCATCATTCAATCTATAATTAGATCATAACTTGTATCCTGGTATTTATGCCTCTCTTGAATTTTTACTTTTTAAAGAGTATTTCTCAGCTTAACTATTTCTGTTTGTGCCAAAATATTGGCTATTCTTGTAGTCCCTCTATTTCTCTAATTTTTGGTCTGCAAACTTTGGTCGTTAAACATATAGAGTAGAAGCTTAACGATATTATTATTCATCTATCTGAATATCAAACACCTTAGAGATAATATGGAACTGCTATTTTCCAATGACCATGGATATTCTAAATTTTAAATCCCTGTAGAATGTGAAAAAAAATTACACATTTTTACACAGAAAGTTAGAAATCAGACCACGAGGTGTAAAATGTTATGCCGTATTAATATGCTAAGCTATAAAATCTCAAGTCAACAACTTCTGACAATTACCACTTCTGCTGATAACACACTACTATTATGGACTATTGGGCTATACTGGGTTATTTTTGCTAAATTCAAGTACCTACGATATTTGAACTGGCATCAAGTATGAAAAGGTTCTTTAAAGAGTTCTCCCAAGACAGCCTCTCTGATGCAATAGGACACCCATCTGTGACAAAACAAAAGAAAATAGGGGGATATAAATAAAGGACCATTTTGTAGTGAAAAAATTATGTGTATACAAAACACGATAGACTCCTCTTAGTTCAATGAGAATAAAGGTTTGTACTAATATTGTTTAAACAAGGCATCATGTCTACACCTTCTCTGAATAACCACTATGAAGACACAATGTGCAATGTATTCATTATCATGTGTCCTACTGACCTGCTTTGAAACTGTTTCATGGCTGATTTATTTTCTCATTAAAATGAATAAAAAATTAAAAAAGTTTTAAAAAATAAAAATTTCTGTTTGATTTTTTAAAAATTATTTTTCATTTCTTCCATAAAATTCTCTCTGGTAAGCATCTCTGAATTTATTTAGAGATTCAAAGTCAGAATTGCCCTTAAAGTGCACTGAATTTCTTTCTTTAAAAAATAATTTTATTGAGAAACAAATAACAGTGAGACAGTTTCAAAACCAATTAGTAGGAAGGTTTCAATAATTAGTACATTGCATATCGTACTGAATTTCTTTCAACCACTGCTTTACAGCCTCCTCTACAAAGTTCATGTGACACCAACCCTCCAGAAGCAGAAATAAATGCACCAAAATCTATTGGTTGGCTTCTTGTGTTACTTCGACCATCGTATTAGTTCACTGTCTCCTGAAAATTTCTGATGTTTTGGTGTACAACATTGTATAAGCTTTTAAAGTTTAGGTGTTTGTTTCTGTCTACATCACCTGCTTCTCTTTGTACCTCTTTGCAGAAGTTCTAAGAAGGTGGCTTATTTTCTCTAGGCCTGTACTTACTTCTGCTTTTTTAGCACTAGATAAATTTAAGTCTTACTGTGCCACAAATTTATTACTGGTGCATCACTGCTGTTTCACAGGAGAGGGTGATCCAAGCCCAATCCCCAAATCCCAGATCCATAGGGAGTATGTTGTTTAAGGTCTGCAAAAAATGCCATGGTCTGTGCAGCTTTTGAAGTTCCTGAGGTAGAAGGATGGTGAGAGGAAGTACAAATACATATAAGACAGAAAGCTGAGGTCAGGTAGAGCCCTTTCTCTGGGTGAGAGGAAAGAAATTGTTCAGCCATCGCAGTGCATTTATTTCTGCTTCTGGAGGGTTGGTGTCACATGTCACCCTTTTTGCCTGGCAGCCCATTTCTTGGATTGCCTCAAGACTTGGTGCTCTCTGGAATGAAGTAGCTTACTTATGTGGCTTGCTTTGGGAGCTCTCAGTTCTTGGGCCAGTTTTTCCTGACCCCTACATGTATGAGCAAGTTCCAGGTGCAACTGTTCCCTCAGAAAGAGAGCATCTAATAAGGGCAGTTCGTTTCTATAGGAGTCTCTCCTCCCTGGTGCTGGGGTTGGTCCAGATACCATATACAGAAAACATCTTGTGGCAGGATTCTGTCTGGCTCTGGGACTGGTCAGAAGCTCTTATTCCATTATTTGGTACCCAGATTTCTTTTTTTTCTTTCCTCCAAGCAATTACTCTCTCCATGTAGAGCTGCCAAGGATTGGGGGAATATTGGGGTGGGTGGTCTTATAGCCACCAGTACCACAGTACTACAATGATGCCCTTGCACTGGGTTAGCATCAAGGCTACTTTATGAACTTCTATGGACTGACTATTGAGGTAAAGACCACTGGAGCCAGTCAGAGGTAATACTGGCCAGAGTACAGGTCTGATAGGCTGGGTTGTATATTTCTACTTGGTACTGGATCGTGTCAGCAGTTTCATTCATGGGTACTGGCTTGGGGAGGGAAGCTAGTAGAATCTATCCTGTGTTAGTTCTTACCAGCCTGCCACTGAGTTCCAAAGCAACATGAAAAGGTTTGAGTCTTCTGTGCCCCTCAAGGGCCCATGTAGTAAAGTTCTGGTTCCCAGTAAGTGATCTTGGGAGATTGTAGAATTTTCACAAGTTGGGGTCACGAGGGAGGTCTTTAGGTCACTAGACATGTGCTCTTGAAGGAAGTGTGGGACCCCAGCACTTCTCTCTCTTTTCTGGCCATGTGCTGAATGGGTTTACCTTGCCACACACTTCCACTGCGATGTGTTGCTTTGCTACAGTTCCCAAACAAAGGGACACCGTCAGGGGCTACAATGTCCAAAACTGTTAGCTAAGCTAAGTTTTTAAAAGTTGATTATCTGAGGTGTTTGTCATGGTGACATAAAGTTGACTGTCACAGAAGTACTATGCTTATGAACCCGGTTTTCTTCCAGTAAGTGAAGTATTGCTGCAAGCCATTGCCTGTGGTTGGGGCAAAGATGGGAAAGGCAGTCTTCTAGAGGCCTGCCACGGTGGGTGCTGATGTTCACTGCACCCGAGTGATGGCTTGGCCTAGGCCACACGGGCTGGGGTGACACAGGCACAAACAGATCCACCCCATTGCGGCCCTCGGGCTGGCACCAAGGGCAGGTGTAGGTACGTCACCTGCAAGTCTGGCCTGGCCTTAGGGGCCTTTGGGCTCCTGCCCGCCTCTTGCAGCAGGGCCTGCACGGAGCCCCAAGGCAAACCGTGTGCTAGCTCTCAGCCGCACTTCCCACCGGGCGGAGTCTTCGTCTCTCACTCCGAGACAAGTTGAGGTTGGGGTGTGGAGGTGACAGTAGTGTCTCCACTGGTCAGCTTATCGGGCTTCAGAGGTTCCATCTGCAAATACTGGGTGGGGATGGTGGTTGTGGGTTGTCTCTCTCCAGCTGCTTAGAGCTGGGAGACAGCTACCGCAGCAAGTTTTACATTTTTACTTTCTTTTTATTTTTTATTAGTACACATTTGTAGTACATAATGATCACATTCCTTAAAGTTGATATATCTGTCTGTCTGTTTCTCTCTTTCTCTCCCTCTCTCTACTTATTTATTTTCTGTCATCTATGTATCTACCTACTATCTATCTATCTATCTATCTATCTATCTATCTATCTATCTATCTATCTATCTATCTATCTATCTATCAATCATCTATCTACTATCTATCTATCTATCATCTATCTATCTATCTATCAATCATCTATCTATCTATCTATCTATCTATCTATCTATCTATCTATCTATCTATCATCTATAATCTATCATCTATCTCATGTTTTTCCATCCCTTTCCCCTTCCTTTTCTATCATACTAAGTTCAAGCCCCACCGTTCCTACCTGGCTTCTTCAGCCCATGATGGTAACTTGGTACATGGTTTGTCTGTGGTGGTCACTGGAAGATCTTAATCAGCTGCCATCCAGCTCCATGTCCCAAGTCAAAGTCCTAGGTATTATGTTAAGACGCCTTTCAGTGTAAGACATGGAAGTCTCCCTGCCTCCTTGCTGTCGTCCTCCTCTCTTGGCTTCCAACCTGCACTTTTTTTTTTACCCCCTTCTTTTTAACAGCGGACACAAATACACAAACGAACAAGCAGGGATCATCCTTTAATACCATTGCCACTCTTCCTGCACCTGGCTTTCCAAGTCTAGTCTGCATGCAACTATGTTCTTGTACATTTCACTCAGTGCATGTTTACTTAGGGTTTAGGCCATCCTAGGTGCAGCCTATATAGAGAGAATGATACCGACAGATTCCCTATTATCACAGCATAAGCATGACAAATTTTTTTGGATTTCTTCTCTTGCATAATAGGACACTAAAACCATTTCCATGTCACCACACTGTCTCCATAATTATCATTCTTAATGTCTTTATAATATTCAAACATTTTGATGCATGTTAATTTCTTTCAATATTACATTACTGTTGAGCAATTACATTTTCAGCAGTCATTTTCTTATAGATAGCAAGCATCTTTAGTCATTTCCTAACAATAAGTAAACACAGATGGTACTGGACAGAATATCTCTGTGCCCATAGTTTTATTCCCTTACTTTTTTTTCTTTTATGAACAATTCTCTAGAGTATAATTACTGGACAACAGGGAAATCACATTTCTCTAACTTGGTGGAATTTAGAGAAATAACTAAATAAGTCTGCACAGCTTCGAGCTGGTAATTTATCGATAGTATTTTATAAAATCTTTAGAGTAAACTTGAAAGGCATGTAAAGTATTTAGCAGATAAGAAACTGTCAATGAGAGGTTGGGGTGACTGAATAGGAACAGGGACTGTAAAGCCAGGCTGGCAGGGCTGGAGGTGATGACAGCACAGGCTTCGGCTTCTTTTCCTAGAAGCCCCTCATTTTTCTCCATGAGCCACTATCAGAGTATCTTTAGAATCCTGGAGTCAAGAAAGAAGACAGGTGGAAGTTCTGCCTCCCAGATCTGCCTTTGTAGTAAGCACCTCATGCTTTTAGGGTTGCCAGGGTGATATGAGTTAAGTCACGAAAGGCAGTCATTTAAATTTTTAAAAATCTTTTATTTATTTATTTGATACAAGGTCTCACTATGCAGCTCAGACTCATAGTGATGTTCCTGTCTCAGCCTCCCCAGCAGTGGGATTACAGGTGCATGCCACCTGGTTTCACTGGCGGGCTCAGCACCTGGGGCCTGCTTGGAATGTGGTACCAGGGATCAAACCTGAGTCCTTGCAATTGACAGGCACATAAGCTGCTGAGCTGTCTCCCCAGTCCAAGGAAGTAATTTATTACTGTCACCATTATCAAAGACATATTGCACAATTTAGGCTTAGGCTCTTCTGTACAGACTTCCTCTCCCACTTGGGCCTTCTCACTAAATATTGTAAGCAGACAATCTGGGGAGCACATATATTTGGCATAGTGATCAAGGGGTGAAATACTTGTCATGCCTTCTTCCTTCCCACCTTCCTCCTTCTCTTTTTTTCTCTCTTCCTCTCCCTCTCCTCCTTTACATTCTCTTCCTTATGTCCCTTTCTTCTTCCCATTTTTCTTTTTTTTTTTCCATTTATTTTTATTTTATTGAAATACAAATGTCAATCAGACAGTTTCAAAACACCATAACCATACAGAGTCGATGAAATAATACATTGCAAACTGTTTTCATAATTTTTTGGTATTGTACAAGGTGCATACATGATATTATATTTACAGGTATTTATGTGGCTGAATTATATCACAGATTCAATAATTATTTACCTAGTGGATGACCATAGCACTAAAAGCCGACATAATATCCTGTCC